>JAFBJS010002183.1:70818-83817 GCA_016785265.1 Paraplagusia blochii | reverse complement strand
GTCTGCTGGAAACTGCGTGGGGGAAACAAGTGTTGCATTAGAGGGACAGAAGACAGAAGTAGCAGCGCTGCTGTGTCTTCAACTCCTGAAGGTGAGAAAAAATTTCGCACTTATTTTCAGTTTGTTGTTATCTTTGTGCATAAAATGTTCTGCATTTTAACCAAACTAAATGTTTTTCTCCCAAATTGGCCTTTATATGTTGTGTATATACAATATATATATATATATATATATATATTCATAGTATTGAATGACATCAATTGACTTCAAAATATTGGTTAACTGGTATTAAATTAAAAATTCAAAGGAAGAAAGAAAATCAACTGCCTGCATGTGTAGATTCTGATCTTTTGCGTCCTCTGCTGGAAAAGCTGTGGAAATAAAGAAAAAATAAATCAATATAAAGTAAATATCAAATGGTAGTAATAGTAGTTTAGATTACATTGAATTACATTAGATTTGATTAAATATTATTTTATTAATTATCAAGGAAATGCATAGATAATTATGTATGTATAATGACATTATTAATTAAATGAATTAAACACAATTTATAGATTTTATAAGGTTTTTACCTTTTTTTAGAGATGTGAATGTGCTACTGTTTATGTTACAGTGTGGCAGTGACAAAGTAGTTGGTGTGACAAGGCCACTGGTGTATTCAAAGACTATTTTAGTAAGTTTTGGTCAAATTAAGTAATATAATGTATATTTCTTATACTGAGGACTTTTTTCTTGTCCTAAATTGTTGTCTTTCTACTGAATATCAGTTAAATGTGACTTTATTCCCATATGGAACGAGATGGACTTTGTCAGGAATTCTGTGAGAAAATGTCTCAATGAGACTTTTTTGTATTTGGATTTATTTAATACAAAAAAATAACTTTTCACTTGTTATCTCTCTATCCTTTTAGAAAAATGTCTCTTGAACACATTATGTGTCTGCTGCTGTGCACAGCTGCTCTGAGTTTTGGTCAAGATAGTGAGACAGACAGGTGGGACAGACAGGAGATCCCGATGCTGCTTGACAAACGCACAGAGTTTTTGCCAAGTTCTTCATACAGAGGACGCGAGGAGGAGGATGAAGACACTGGGACAATGGAAACAGAGTGCGGCATCGAGTGTCAAAAACACCTACCACCTATGACCCAGACTGAGCAGGAGAGGATTCTGGGATATGAGACGATGTATCAGAATGGGACGCGTACACATACAGATGTGACTTTGCAATGGCCTAATGTCACAGCTGAGGGAAAACCGGAACGTCGCAGTCGCAGGAAACGTCACGTTTACGGCTCAGACGGACGATTTGTCATCTCTGATTCTCATTTTGTCACCAACTACCCGTTCTCCGCTGCCGTTCGTCTCTCCACAAGTTGCTCCGGCGTCCTTGTGTCCCCCAAACATGTCCTGACCGCAGCACACTGCATCCATAATGGCACCGACTACCTAGAGGGCGCCAGAGGGCTTAGAGTAGGATTGTTGCAGCTCAAATCTGAAAGAAGAAAAAGAGGAAAGAGGAGAGGAGGAAGACGCAAGGGTAAAAGGAGAAGAAAGTTGGAGACCGTTGAGAAAGGAGGAGTTCTGCAAATAGAAGAGGAGCTGACAAGCAGGGTTGAAGACAAAGGTAGAAAAAGGAGGGAGAGCAGAGATGATGGTGTTGTGGAGAGGCCTCACAGGGAAAGGAACCAGAAACAGCTGAAAGGTGGTAAGGAAACTAAGAATCAGCCAGTTTTCCGCTGGACACAAGTCAAACTAAGTCAGATTCCTCAAGGGTGGATCCAAACCAAAAGTCCAGTCAACTCTGTCTCCTCCGACTACGACTACGCACTTCTGGAGCTGAAACGACCGGTCAAACAGACGAGCATGAGGCTCGGAGTAGCTCCACCCTCCGCTCCCCTGGGCCTCATCCATTTCTCTGGCTACGACGTTGACAAGAGCATCCTCGATGGGCGTGGGGACGAAAAGGTGGTGTATCGGTTTTGCTCTGTGGCTCAAGAGTCTGACGACTTGATGTACCAGGAGTGCGATGCTCAGTCTGGAGCAACAGGTGCAGGGGTTTACATCCGTCTGAGACAGGAGGCCGCAAAGGAAGGGGGCAAACGGAAGTGGCAGAGGCGGGTGATCGGGGTATTCACGGGCCATCAGAGGGTGGAGGTGGAGGGCGGGGAGCTGAGGGACTACAACGTGGCTATGAGGATCACGCCTCCTAAATACGCACAGATTTGTCACTGGATGCATGGAGATGCAAGTCAGTGCAAAGAGGTTTGAACTTTCATTTCCATTTTTCATGGCAGAAAATTAACTCTTGTCGTCATTGGCTGCAGCCAGTAGGTGTTTTTGGGGGGCGTGGTCTTTCTTGTTGGCAAAATAGTCAAAATTCTTGAACTGAAAATTCTTTCCTGCTTGTGAGAGGACAATATGTCACCTAAAATTGTCCAAATAATTATTGACTTTTGTCTTTGACAACTATTGTCGTCTTCTCCTCTCAGCTTGTCCCTTTTCAGGGGTTGCCACAGTGAGTCAACAATTTCCATCTCCTCCTGTCCTCTGTATCTTCTTCTCTAACGCCAACTACCTCCATGTCCTCCCTCACTGCAACCATCAATGTCTACCTGGTAGCTCCATCTCTAGGATCATTCTTCTACCAATGTATCCACTGTCCCTCCTCTGAACATGTCCAAACCATCTCAATCTGTCTTCTCCAGCTTTTTCTCCAGACTTTCCTGTCTGTGTTGTCCCTCTAATCACCTCATTCCTGATCCTGTCCATCCTTGTCTTTCCTAAAGAGAATCTCAGCATCTTTAACTCCTCCACCTATTTTTATGCAAGTACATTTAATTTTTAATACAGTATTTTTGTAGATAAACAGCTTTGTGTGACATGGTCTGAGATTTTCCTGCTCATTAAATGTGCTCCTTGGAATATTATATTCACACTTATTGAAGTTCTTTCACTGACAGATCCATACGTCTGTTTGCATTTATATCCCTCAAGACGATTGTGAAACACTCACAAAGTCACTGCAGCCCTTAGCGGGGCCTCGACCCAACATTTGCGCACCTCTACTTTTCCTAACGCTGATAAAACCAGACCAGAGATGTTAGTGATGAGCCGTAAATGGTTTGGATCAATGTATTTGTCTTTTATTGCATCTCATTTGGACTCACATGCAGGTGGGGCTCAATAGGGAAAGAGGGGGTGCGGGGGTGGGGGCAGTGTTGCCATCCATGATACCAAAAAAATAAAATAATAAGCAAATAAATAAATAAACCTACAGCCTTCATACGAATACTCAGCAAACATTATTTACCCACATTCTTTTGGATATTGAGTGACAGAGTCGTCTTTATTTTTAGTTTCAACATTTTGTTAGTGTCACAATGAATTAAGATACAGTCACTTTCGGAAATAAACAGCACAGAAACATCCAGCGTATACTTTTTTTATACAAGAGTCCCTTCGGTAACAAGACATAAGCAAATGCACCGACCACTGCTGTGTCACCAAACGCCTTCAAAACCTTCAAACTTTGCCCTCTTTAAGACCAGGAATAGAGCACAAGGCAGAGATTGACGAGAAATCGCACACTACAATGCAGCACCACTCCACACCAGCAGAGGGCACACCTATTACCATCCAATACTGCGTCTGACTTCAGATTGAGGTTGAGGTTCAAGGGGGAAAGGAGGAACATTTTACGTCCACCTGCTTTAATTCATTCGTAAGTTTTAAAATAACTTAAAAAATATATGATTTTCTTTTTTTCGACTTTCAAAATAAAATAAATACGTAAAATATGTCATTTAAAACAGCCTAGAGTGCATATGTGAATTTCGAAACACAGCTCACAGGTTTTTGCATGTTTTCGTAGAGTTTACAAAAAGATAAGAAAAAAAAAAAAGGAAAAACGAACACTGACGCGTTCCGGTAAAATCCCGATTCTGAGTTGCATCCAGGAGTTGTTTCCGATAAGTACGATTTTTTTGGAAAACGTCAACAGTTTGGGGGTTGAATTGCTGAGCAGGTACACAAAAGGTGACACAAAGGTCGCTCAGTATCCATTTGGACGACAGTGTGTGAAGGGGGCGGTGCTAAGGTATGGAGTTGGTGGGCGGGGCAGGGGGGGCGTTGGCCGAGTGAAATACGCACACTGAACACAGTCCACATTTAACAACACAGTCGTCATCGGGGAGATGCGCAAAGAAAACCAACATCCAGGTCAGCTGATATGCAGATATTCAGAATGAATCTAAATACACATTTATTTTTTTTTGTTCCTTTTTTCAGTGGTATATTAAGTAAAGGTTAACACTGAGTTACACACACACACACACACGCACACACACACCCACACACACATAAACAGAACCTTGTATCCTGTATCTAGGGTTCACATTCACAGTTGTGCTACAACATTAGATAAGAAGAACGGGGTCCGAGGGTTTGGAGGGGGCGGGTCATACAGTAGATGTGATGGCTGGTTGGCGGAAGGACCGGGGAAATGACTGAGGAGAGAGGGGAGGCAGTGGGGGAGTGCAGACATCCACATCCACGGGGCTCCAGATACGATGGACCTGGAGAGGGAGACAGAGAGGAGGAGAGGAGTGAGACCTCCTTAGAGACAGAGATGTTATGGAGTGTTACTGAGTCTCTCTGGTGGTTGTGTAAAAAATGCCTTTTAATGTATTTATGTACAATTTTTTTACAGTGTTTTCTCCATTGAGGCTAGTAGATAGACGGACAGACGGATAGTAAGACAGATAGACAGGTAGATAGACAGACAGCCCTGACAGACACACAAATAGACAGATGCAAAGACAGAAGTACGGATAGATGAATGGATACACAGAAAGACGGGCGGATACACAGACGGATACAAAGAGACCAAATAGACAGATGGATACGAAGACAGACCAGAAGAAAAGGCAGGTAGATAGACGGATACAAAGATAGCTGGACGGACAGACAGATAGACGGATACAAAGATAGCTGGACGGACAGATACACAGACAGCTGGACAGAGAGACAGACACAATGACAGACCGACAGGCGACAGGCGGATAGACAGACGGATACACGGACAGACAGACAAATAGTCAGACAAATAGAAAGATGGACAAAACAGCTTAATAGATAGATAGATACAGACAGACAGACAGGCCTATAGGCAGACAGGCTGATAGACAGACAGGTGGATACATGGAAGAACTTTATTGCAATTTTCGGGTATACCCAACAGTCATGTGACGTACTTTGTATTGCATTAAGCAGAGAGTGATCCATACCTTGGCTGTTCCACCATAGTTTGTCTACATGAAGTCTTTAATGTTGAGGTCATCTAGAGCGTTCCTGGGAGGCTGAGGCTTCCTGGGGCTCTGGGCCATTCCAGGAGACATCTGCAAACACCACTACTGTCAGGGACACTCAGTTTTACATCATTGGAGAAGCCGTAGTTGTCAGAACACATTGTGTTACCGGTGCTCCGGGGGCTGCTCCGGGGGCCTGGAAACCTGGTCTCACCATGGGCATCATGGGAGCTCCAACACCTGGTGCCCCAGGCTTTTACAGAGAGAAATAAAAAAAAATAATTCACTAAGACACGACTTTGACATTCCAGTGAGTGGCTAGGGTCGCCTAAATGGGGTTATTGTCCATGAGAGGCCAATAATGTCCAGACTGGCTCAGAGGAACATTACTGGGCTGGACTGTTGGTCTTACCATGCTGAAGCTGGGGTAAGTCCCCATAAAAGGAGGAACCCCCATTGGTATGGTCTAAAGGTGGGGAGGGGAGGGGGAGGGAGAGGAGGAATTGGGATGTTACATCACAACATATAAGACAGACACACTGCAGGATAATGTGCACACAAAACACACAATGGTAGAATGGCCAAGGAATTAAGAAAATACACACAGGAAGACGCAGACAAACGGACAACAAAAAAAAAAACGACAACAGCACCCCCTACAGTAACCCATGAGTTATTATTATTTATTAAGACGTGCAGCCAGACAAATACTGTATCTGCAGTTTCGACCAAAAAGTCAATGAAACTAATGTTTGGTCCCATCTGGTCTTCGTCAAACATCACAGACCGACGTCTGGATTTTTTTTTTTTCTTTTTCTTCATTATACGATTGTATCGCTCTCCAGAATATGGTCCAAAAATAATAATTCTGTTTTTTACTGGCTATTGGTTCTTTTTCTGCTCCAGATATCATTAATTCCCCACCCTCCCTGTCCCAGCTCTGAGATAAGGAGCTGAATGAAGTCAGTGTCTTGGCTGCTGTTAATGAAACCTGTCTGTCGCTGCCATGCCGTTCCACTCCATGCTATAAGACACAGACAACATTTACCATGGGAGCACCCCAACTGGGGGGAGCTACCTGAGGGGCCGCTGCAGTTCCCATTGAGAGACCTGGAACAAAAACGGAGAGAGAGATTGATGCAAAACCTTTCCTTTTATACCATATGTTGACGTTATTTAAATTTTTTTGCAGACCAGGGATCAGTTTGATTACCACAACTATGACTGCTATAAGATTATATGTTCAACCAAATAGTTTTTACTACTGACTAAGTCTAGTAAACATCTGAACCTGTATTTCACAGGTGTCAAACTCAGGCCCGGGGGCCAATTCTGGCCCACAGTGTAATATTTATTATTATATCTGTCCCGCAATGTCATATCAAATATGTACTGGATTTGGTCCACCAGTATAAAAGCCTTATTTACTGGTAGGATTTGGAGTTTTAGTGGTGCATGGTCTTTGTTATAGCACAGACATATTGTTTTTTGTTGTAAAAAAAAAATTTAAAGATTAAAGGGATATGGAAAGGCTACAGGTAAAAGCAAATAACATGGATGTATGTACTATTTCAGATTTAATTTCTCATGTGTTTATAATATCAGGCGGCTGTTCCAGATCCAAAAATCAACATTTAATCAGACAAGACAGGTGGTTGCTTGGGGCTACGGCCACTAGGGGGCATGGTCATTTTTTTTTATACAGTCACTGATAGGGTGGCCTTTGACTTCATGACAGTTTTTAATTTTGACCCACTGTCAAATTGTGCATGTATTTCATCCATAACCTTCACTTTTGCTCAGATTATACAGAATGTTTTTTTTACTTACTACTCGCCATGTTAGCCATGGAGGCATCGACATCACCGGCCTGAGGTGTCACTGTTGGCTTCATGACGTCACCTAGTCCGTCGAATACTTTGGGGCAGGATTGCGAAGGGGCAAGTAGAGAAGCATTGGGGGTCGGGGGCCGGGAGGGGGGGACAAAGGGAGATATGAGCATCGTTCTGTGCAAACTATTCCCACACTCACAGTGTAACACCTTCCTTCTACTGGGGATTACCATGACAACAAGTGTCTCCATGACAACGGAGGTAGAGGAAGAGTAGTGTGATGTAAACTGCTATAGGGTAAATATCAGAAAATATCACTATGTGAGAATGGGTGTAGTGAACAATAACATGGTTTCCTTAGATTATATGTTCTGCGGGTGTACACTGTTGCTGGGGTAAATATACATTGCGGCGTCGCAACGTGTGCGTGCAGCAGGAATTAGGGCACGTGCGCTGCAGCCAAAATGAAGCCGCAGTAAATATTGGCGACTACAGAGGCGCTGAATAGTACTCCACTCTCTGCCGCTCCACTATCACTTTGTAACCATGACACATGGTGCTGAAAGGGACAGTGCAGCTGAGCCTGCCGTACACCACTGCAATGCAGCAGGGCACTGTGGGTAAATTAGCGTGTTAAAGAGCAAAGAAAACTCACCCAATCAAATAGCAGGAAGCAAGCAATGAGCCAGCCCAAGAGCCAGATGCGAAAGAGAGCGTGAGAGAAGAGAAGAGGGGAAAAAAAACAGAGAGAGAGAAAGCAAGAGGTAAAAAGAATAAAAGCACGGATGGAGGAAAGAGAGAAAATGCAGTGAGGTTTAAGAACCGAAGGTCATAATGAAACAGTGACAGTTTGTTGTGCAAATGAAAAAGAGAGAGGAAAAAAGTAGTGCTTTAAAGCAAATCATTAATCAGTTCTACAACCCAAAAAACAGCTGAGTGTTTTTTTTTTTTTTACAGTCAAATAAGAGCAGTTACTTCCATTACTACTGATGGATGGTCTGGAAAACAAGCAATAATGAAAAATAATATCAAATACAATCACAAAACTCAACACTAATGTTGTAATGACCAACACTATAACTATAACACAGGTGTCAAACTCGGGCCCCGGGGGCCAAATTTGGCCCACGGTGAAATTATATTCGGCCCGTGAGATCATATCAAATGTGTACTACAGTGTTCCACCCCATATGTATCCCTTATATACTGTCAGAATATGTAGTATTTGTGATGTATGCTCTTTGTTATAACACATACAGTATGCTTTTAGTTGTAAAAAAAATTTAATAAAAAAGGAAATATTGAAAGACAATAGATTAAGAAAAAAAAATAGTAACAAATATTACTAATGTGTGTTTCATTTCTATTTGAATTCCATGTATATTGATATTATTTTGGCAGTTTCAGGTTCAATGTTTTTATATGAAAAAAATCCACGTTTAATATCTGGAGAGCAGGGGAAAAAATGTGTATTTACAGTAGATTTTTCAATAAATATTGGGTTTGGCCCATGAATTCATAGCATTTTTTTATTTTGAGTTTGACACCTCAGCTATAACAAAACAGATAAAAAAACAAAAAATAAATAAATGTAATTAGTATTTACAACAAAGCCCTTATTGTGCAAATTTTAGCACAAATATGACTTTTTAATGGGATTTTTTTGACAATTTTACCCATTAAAATGTATTTTCAAATTGAAGAAAATAAATAAAATAGAAAAACATGCATGATGCTAAAATATTGAATACCTAAGTATCTCCAGACAAGTGTGCTGTGTACACATGTACATGCAGACCATTTTACATTAAATGTCTTTTTTACCTGACATGAGCTCCGCACCAGGTGCAGCAGGAGCAGCGGCAGCCGCCGGAGCGGCCGGTGCGTCTCCTCCTGTTGACTCTGTCAGGTCGACGCGACAAACATGGGTAATTGTGGTGAAGGTATTTCCATCGCAGCATGAGAGCAAAGAAGGGGTAACAATCAGCCTCCAGCGTCACACTGGCGATGTCAAACGGAAATATAGACATGGAAGGTTACATTTCTGCATCTGGTTCTCAAACATGCAAACAGCCATAGGGTAGATTTCCATAGGTGAAGATACAGCATCTGCATCCATGCAGATTCATTTCTATCAGATTTTGAGGCAACAAGAAAACGGTGTTTTCTGTGTTTTTGTGAAAGTAACTTGCTGGAACGGAAGGCAGTCCAGACGTAAAGTACGGCGTAAAAATCAGCATTCTCTCATTGCAAATGATTATTTATCAGAGACAGTGCTTTGGAGAACTTGGAGGACGGACAGAGAGCAGAGAGTCAATCAGTCAGTTGGTCAACCAGCCAGTTGAGTTACCCACCACCAAACAGGCTCATGATGGCTCCGGTGTCAGTTTTGAATGGGGGTGCAGATGACAGGATGGGGGCAGGGGAGGAGAACACGTCTGCTGTGGAGGTGGAGATGGCATTTAGAGCTCGGACACACACACACACACACACACACACACTTATGCACGCAAAACACACACAAGCAATCAGTAAAATGCAGTGCTCATGTATGAGGTGCAAATCCAGTGCAACACATGCCACAGTGATGGAGGAGGAGGTGAGGACGATGGAGTTGATAAATGTCTCAAAAGGCTTATCTTTTTTTTTTTGTTTTTTCTTAGTTTCCGAAGCGAGGATAATAAGAAAAAACACAAAACAAGGCGACAAGACAGGATATGAGCGCAGCGTCACACGGGAAATGGCAAACAGGGGGGTGCAATGAGCTCTACCTGCTGTAAACAAGTCACAACCGCCAGCAGGTTCTGCTTTGGTGAAACTCGTGTCTGGCATGGAGTCAAAGAGATCTACAAACACATGCGTAACCACAGACAGGACTGTGTTAGTTCTCTGACACCTTCAGAACTGCCACAAAACCGACTAGAGTAAAATGGAAGAGGAGATTACTGTGTGCACGTCAGCTTGACGAAAAGAAATCGATAAAAAAAAAAAGGAGCGAGAGTTCAGAACCACAGCAAGCAGAACGCCCACATTTACCGCTTAAGAGGTCAGTGGAAGGGTTGCTGGCGCTGGGAGCGAAGGGAGGTGAAATGGTGGCGGTGGTGGTGATGATGTTGGACGGCGATGCGGAGGTGAAGAGCGGTGAAGGGGAAGGTGAAGGCGAGGGCTGGGGAGGGGGTGCCGCAGAGCCAAAACAGGCGTCCAGGGAATGACTCTGGTTATTACTGTCCACCGCCATCATGCTGAAAAGATCGATACCTGCGGAGGACGCGTTGGTGGTTCCCTCTGAGGGAGCGAAGGGGTCTTGTAGGGAGAAGATGAGCAACGGTCATTGACTTTACGCACAAATAGTGAGGTGAGATGGACACAGAGGGTCATACAACTCTGAACTTCTGAAATAGTAACAAATCCTGGAAGACTATCTGGATCGGAGGGTTAGTCAAGGTCGAAGGAAAGGAGCCAAAGCCAGGATGATTGCAAAGGGGAATGAAAGCAGAGCAGATTGGTGATTGATAGAAAGCAACAAACAAGAGTCTCCTCCGAGGCAGAAGAAAATCAGAAACCCACCAGAGCACAAACATTAGAGGGATGATAGAGGGACCACAGCAGAGCCAGAGAACATCCATAGAGCACCAGGTGAATACATTTTAAAAAAACAGATGTCAGAACTAAAATTCTGTATCCCTGCCAAAGGATTCAGAACAAGTATGCTGGTTTACAGCACCCCCTGCAGGCAAGGCAATGAGACAGTATATCTATTATCCAAAAACTCCCTGCAACATTTTACTTCTTAGGCTTCTGTTGCAGAGAAAGTGAGACTATTGTGATTTCTATGTTCCATCTGCCAAGGCAAAGCCACAACTGCTCTGATGACAAATAATTTGTTCGGACGCAGCCGAGACAAACAGATGTCTCCTCTCCTTGCAATGTAAAGAAGATCTGATAAAGAAGCTCCTGTTGCCAGAATATTCAGCTAAGGAACAAAACACTAAGGAAAAACAGGCAATACTGGAAGTCTTCACATCGTCATAATGAGTGATTCTCCACTACTGACCGAAGAGGGTGGTCCCCAACCACCAGGTCGGGGACCGGTACTGGTCCGTAGGTGAACTGGTGCCGGGCCGCAGAGAAATAACGTTTCCTTTTGGCCCCATCTGGCTATTACTTCCACTCGATTCATACCAATATCAACAAAAGAACTGACCAATAGAATGGCTAGGATTCCATCATCAATAATTCAACTATATTTGATTAGGAAATATTTTCTCAGTGAAGGCAACAATAATAAACTTGTCATTGATACAAGATTCTAACTTTTTGTACGGATCTGGTAGAAGAAAGTTATAGGCTGTGTGCACTTGAGAAATCCTTGTCCCCATGCACAGTTAATTCGGGTAGGAATATTTTATAGGTAGGAAAATATTTCAGAACTGAATCTTCCACAACTTAACGATCAGTCTGTAAATATAGAATGAGAAATTTAACCGGGTCGTGGTGCAACAAAGGTTGGCGAACTCTGATTTGAGACATGGACACAGACATGGACAAATTCTCAGTCACCCACCAGCTCCAGCGTTAGCAGCTGGTGTAGATGTAGCTGCAGCCCCACCCTCAGATGCTGCTGCTGCTGCTGCTACGGGGGCCTCGGGGGCAGGAGCAGGTGTTGCAAATGCATCTGAGATTCACACAAACCCCAGGAGAGGAGAGGAGACATGCAGAGAGACAAAGACAGGTAAAGAAATACATAGAAAGGGAGAAAAATGAGAAATCTGTAGAGTGAAGTAGGAGTTAAACAGAGAAAGCAGCAGATTATTCTATAAATTCTACCTTCACAACAATGTTAGTGGCGTTTATATATGACATTAATGACTGACAGGTGAATAGATGGATGGAAGTACAGACAGGAGGCGAGATATCTTAAAGAACAGTTCTACGGTTCTACAGTCGTTGACGGCTGCAGCATCGTGACACCATTTGATAGCGATGCTTTCAAAATAAAAGCATTTCAGGCTATCAAACAAAGTGCATATGAAGAATATGAAGAGTGTGTGTGCAGGCATATTTAGTTTCCATGTTGCTACTTTAATATATTTATCAAAAAGTTATATTTTTACAATAATTTATAAAAATTCATTTGCAAACTCGCTCAGGAGTTTGTGTAGCTCATAATCGAGTGGCAGCTTAATGCCGATAATGATGGTGGTGTTCATCGATGCGTCCGTCTGACCATTGGTGATGCTTAAACTTTGCTCGTACGACTGCAACAACCAGCAAAGTTTCTCTCTCCACGTTGCCTGTGTCTGGACATGCATTCTGGTGTTGTCATACTGTACGACGGCTTAAGGGCGGAGCTTCCCAGAGTGATTCTTTGGTAGAGAATTTTCTGGAAGCCCACTGACCTCCCAACAGATCCATATTGGCGGCGCCGGGGGAGGTGGCGGCTGCTGTGCTAGCGGGAGGAGCCAGAGCGACTCCAGGTTCTGCCGCCGCAGGGGTGGGTGTGGCTGCTGCAGGGGTGGGGGCGGGCTCTGCTGCAAGGGTGGGTTCAGATAGCAAGGAATCGCCCATTTCTGCCAGCGCCAACCAGGCATTGGCAAGATTCCCCCAAATAAAGTCAAGCAAAAAAGAAATCCCCGCCAAACGTCAACAGAAATCCAACAGAAGCCAAAACCAAAGGGCAAATCAAAGGCAACCGTCAGGAAGGAAATAAATAATGGAACCAAAATTAATTTCCAACGACGACCAACCGGCCATTAGTGACAAATGAAATAAAAATAAAGAAACAGGAGAGCCCCCGTTAGAACCAAAATCAGACAATGGCGTATGAGGAGGGAGGGAGGAGCTGTCTCTTATACACA
>JAFBJS010002183.1:13959-67420 GCA_016785265.1 Paraplagusia blochii | reverse complement strand
GCTTTTTCTCCAAACCTTCCTGTCTGTGTTGTCCCTCTAATCACCTCATTCCTGATCCTGTCCACCCTTGTCTCTCCTAAAGAGAATCTCAGCATCTTTATCTCCTCCACCTCCAGCTGTCTCCTGTCTTCTGCCTATTCCTAGTGACTCCAATCCATCCATCATGGCTGGTCTCACAACTGTCCTGTAAACCTGTCCCTTCACCTTAGCTGACTCTCTTCTATCACAGATCACTCCTTACTCTTTTCTCCAGTTGTTCCATCCTGACTCCACTCTATTCTTCTCGTCTCTTCCACAGTCTCCACTGCTCTGAACAGTTGATCCTGAGTATCTAAACTCCTCCACCTTCTCCACCTTTGCTCCTTGTAACCTCACCACTTCACTGTTCTCGCTGTCATTGACACACATGTACTCTGTCTTGCTACAACTGACCTTCATTCCTCTTTAGTCCAAACCTCCATCTCTCTAGGTTCTCTCTGTCTCTTATACACATCTAATTGATTTTTGGACAAAGGAGATGGTGTCGGGGCTTGCTCTAACCACTCCACTTTAACTCCTCCACCTCCAGCTCTGTCTCCTGTCTTCTGCCTATTCCTAGTGACTCCAATCCGTCCATCATGGCTGGTCTCCCCACTGTCCCGTAAACCTTTCCCTTCACCTTAGCTGACTCTCTTCTATCACAGATCACTCCTGACTCTTTTCTCCAGTTGTTCCATCCTGACTGTCCTCTATTCTTCTCCTCTCTTCCACAGTCTCCACTGCTCTGAACAGTTGCTCCTCAGTATCTAAACTCCTCCATCTTCTCCACCTCTGCTCATTGTAACCTCACCAGTCCACTGTTCTCCCTTTCATTCACACATATATACTCTGTCTCCTTTTCTCTCTAGTGAAAAAACAATTCCCAATCCGCGCTCACCTAATAGATTGATGATGCCGTCATTGTAGGACGCAAAAAGTTTGACCAGGTCTTTGAAGAGAAGCATAAATGCAGCGTTGATGATTCCATTGTTCAGTTCCTTGGGATGAACCTAAAATGAGATTTAAGGTGGAAATAAAAGATTGAACTACAGTATACAATAAATTACGTAATTATGAACTCAAATATTGTAACTCTGGCTTACATCGAACTCCAGGAGTGTGTCGATCTGAGTCTGCAGCACGGGCATGCCTTTCAAGAGCTTCTCGGTGGTCATGGTCCTCATCACACCCTCAGCACTGACAGGACACAAGAACAGAAAGATAAAGATGGACCATATGAGATGATGGACCAGGGAGTGAAACCTTTTCCATTAATAAGACAGGCCACCGTAAACTATGACCAAAAATAGAACACAAACCCCTTCTTGACTCTGGTGAAATCAAAAGCCATCTGGCGGTAGGCGAAAGCTTTCTCATTCAGGTATCGACCGTACCGTCTGATGAATGTAGACATGTCATAGCCTGAAGAGCAAAAATAAATTCACCAGCGCCAGCTGAAGTTACCGAGGCTAGGTTATTGATGTGGTGTTCGTCGTCATGCTGTAATATGACTAAATATCGGAGTTTCTTTACCATGAGAGCCGGTTTTGTCGATGAAATTGCTGAGGTTGAACAAGGAAGTCCTGGAGGCCAAGTACTGGATGAACCTCTGGGGGACAAGAGAAGACACAGTCATGTTTGAAGTACTGAAGTGCATGCCAGGCATGGGCAAACTAAGGCCCGGGGGCCAGATGCGGCCCGTTCAGCTTTGTAAACTGGCCCGCAAAACTTCTCTTAATAATATATAATTGTTTTGTACTGTGATTATATGCCTTCTTCCTGCAATACCTACATTTTAAATATAGATGGCGCAAAGAGGGACCAATTAGCATTTTAGCCTATGTCTGTCTACTCCTGTCCTCACCCCTGAGTCCAATTTAAGGGCCAAATTTGGCCCTTGAGTCTAAAAGGTTGCCCACACACAGAACATCACTTGTAAATACAGTTAATTTCTCATCAAAGATTTACAATATGGAAAATAAGAATTGCTACGATGTGCTTACGAACCTCGTTGCCGTGGACGCACATGTGATGCGTGGTGACGAGGGCCTTGAAGACGACCACCCAGCTGGCATTGGTGGATCTCTCGAAGAGTGTGTCAGCCATCTGAGGAATGTTGACATTGGTGGTGTTGGTGGCAGACACCAGGTCTGTGAAATGTTAAAAAAAAAAAAAAAAGTTTGGAGAGGTTTCTAACTGATGATCCCTTCCTTTTCGTGTAATGCACGTAAGCGTTTTGATAAATTTTTGATGAAACGTGAGTTCTCTGCCGGGTGGAGAGAGACAACCAGGAATCTACAGCCTGAAGAAAGGACCTGATGCTGATACAAAGTGATGTTGGTGCACAACACATATACTTTAGCATACGCTGACAGCACAGAGAGAGAAAGAATTGTGCTTTGTCATCGCATCTTATGGACCAACAAAAATCCATCCAAAAAAAAAACCAAACTTGAGCTAAAACTGTGGACATATTCATCGTCCATCCTTTATCTGTCCCTGAATTCCATTTACATGGCTGAGTTTGTTCAAGGAGAAATCCAACAAATATTGACCTACGTTAATAATGGACAATAACGAAGGCCGTCATATTGAACGGTCCTTAGTCTGATCTCTGGTAGCTTTAATACCAGGCTGTAGGACAGAGCAGACACAGAGTGCTGCTGGGAAACTGTAATGTTGACATGTTGAGGGTGCAGAAAATGAAGGAAAAAAAATCAGAATTGGACCAGAGAGACTGCTGGATGTCATAAAAAGGGTGTGAAGACTGAGGAGGTTCAGGTGGTTGGGGGAGTTGTAAACAGATTATTACTAATCACTGGATCTTGTCTCCCTGTGGTGGCCAGCTTACTGCCCTGCCCCCCTGTGGGGTATAAACGTGTACTCCTGGTGGTTGACATGCCAGCAGTGGAGAAACAACAGTATAGTGCTTGAATTTATCCTCTGTTTGTAAGCAACAACCGACGGCCAACGTATCTGGTATCATCAGGTAAACTGAATATTTCTGCAGACCATTACATTCTAATGAGTGCAGTCTAATTCTAGCGGAAGTTATTTTGACAGATTTTCCTTTCTATAGCAACAAACTTTGACACCCAAGACAATCAATCATAAAAAAAAATTAAATAGATAGTTTGTGTTTTTCCATATGTCTTTACATCTGCTGTTCAGTGCATTTTAATGTCCACATTATAGAATGCAATCCGAAGTGAATAACTAGAAACAAACACCTGTGTGTGTCTGCAGAATGTGCGTCTCATCAGGATTGGCTGAGCTAAATAAAGACTCTTACAGTAATCTGCAGCCTACAACAGGGATCCAAGTATGGACTCAGGCAGTAGGTCTGCCTGAGCCTGTTTGATTTAGCAACACACAAAAAAAAATATTGAAAACAATGCAGTTGGTCATTCTTACTAAAGTCGGGAGGAAAATAAAAATAGAAAATCTAGCCAAAATATTTAGATTTACGTTGACTAAATACACCAGCCTGAAACTCACAGCCTATTTCTTATTTCACTCATCTTAAACCCAATCTCTTGACATGGCAACTGAACTCCATCACACACAACACACACCCACATCCAGTCCAGCCACCTCAGGGTCAGGGAGGGGGGGGGCAGTGTCACTTTGATTAAGGACTAAGTCTTTGCGTTGTCCGTACGATTTCTGCAGCTCTGCGATGAAGCTGCATTTTACCGGTGCTTCCTACAGTGACCACTGCAGGTGCACTTGTGTTTTTTTTTTCTATTTCCGGTCTAAAAATAATTTATACCAACATGTATGTGTGCAGTACCTCAGAGGACTCATTGCCAGGGACTTGAGGTTTGGCACTTCCTGCAGTCGGGTTTCATGTTCATAGTCAGTGGCCTAAATAAAGGAATCCTGTTGTCCTGGAATTGGACTAGATTTTAGAGACTGTAACCCAGTGGTGTCAAACTAATATCCACCAGGGGGCCACGTTAACAGTACAATTTCCTCAAAGGGCTGGTTGTAAATGCGAGACTATACTCCATAATGTATCTATATATGACTTTAATTCAATATTACACATTTATGTAACTAATATTGTTCATTGTTGTGTAAGAAATTGTATTTTTAATTTATCAGGTGATAAAACTCTGCTTTGTCAACTCCCACGGGCCACGAGTATGACTCAGCCGGCCACATTTGGCCCCCCGGCCATGAGTTTGACACATGTGCTCTAACCCTTAGTTTTTGTGAGTAGTATATCCTTGTGTATACCAGCTTTGAATGAAGTAACACATACAGTAAACTGTTTTTTCTGCCAAGTGTTCGATCTTGACTCTTGGCTTCTGACATTTTAACAGCAGCTACTGTCCATGTTTTACAGCAATTGCAGAATAACTGTGTCTAAATGTAAACCCACATAAGGACAGAAAAGAGACTCCAGTGGTTGCTGGTGCATTCTGGCATTAGTGCTGTCACCTTTGGCTGTGTAAATAATGCAGGGCACTCATTGGCTGATTATTAAATTATTCAGCAGGGGAGCAGATCACAAGATATAAGGTCCCAGCACCAAGACACGAGGCCAGACCTGCTGAGTGACCGAACTGAGGCGGTCTCAGAAAAATCAGAGGACACAAGGCAGCAGATAGATTTCCTATCAGCGTCTGTATTCGGTGGGATGCCACTGCCCCGCTCTGACTCAGTGTTTGTGGTAAATGACAGTGATTAATCCTGACTTGTCATAAGGTGGCTGCAGCTGTTGTGGGAAGATGTGTCAATAAAGCTGTGAGGTCTGAAACCTCTACTTGGCTGTGATTACAGGGTGCAACAGCCAGAAGATCTCAGAGATGGTGTGAACCCCAAAATCTTTATGGGTTCCTTAGGAAACATCTAACTTTTAGTAGTTACTCCAAAAATAGTTACTTCGAGGGAAACTGGACATAGTAGGTTTCTTTTGCAGAACTGAAAAAGCCCTTTTAAAAGAGAGGTGAAATGTCCAGTTACCCTCAAAGTAACTATATTTGGATTGAATATCCTGGATGACTGAGAACCTACACAGACATGTAGTAGTTACAACCTTATGATAAGGCTATAAGACTACAGGAGGTGAGGTATATTTGTAGGACATAGGTTGGTGCTTGGTTTTTGGTTGGTTTAAGACGTTTCTGTAAATTGGCCCTCATTTTCCTTACCATCGGTCAACATTTTTTGGCTGAAAGTTCTGGAGTCTTATCTTCTTCCTTTTTCTTTTCGGCTTGTCCCTTTTTCTTTCAAGGGTTGCCACAGCGAGTCAACAATTTCCATCTAACTCTGTCCTCTCCATCCTCGACTCTAACTCCATCCATGTCCTCCCTTACGGTATCCATAAATGTCCCCTCCGTCTCCTACCTGGTAGCTCCATCTCTAGTGAGTCTTATACTAAGCCTTAACATGTCTGTTTTGTAATATGACTTTCTCTTTTTTTACATATATATGTTTATGTCCTGTCTTCTTTCTTTGATTTCCTCTCTCTGTCTGTGTCTCCCAATCCCTCCCATTGCCTCCCTACCCTCCCCCACTCCTCCATCATCTGTAGTGGAGTGAGGTTTGACACATAGGATGACCGGTTGGGTCATCACTGTGGTCCCATCAATAAATTACAGCACCACACCCAATGTAGCCACGGGGTATTAACCAAGAGCTGGTAATAATAACTCTGGTAGTGAAGGCATGCGGGCAGGGAAGGTTCTGTTGGTTCCTGTACTGTGTGGATGCCGCTATAGGCTGCAGTTACAGAGCTGGGATGAGACAAGATGAACGACTCCACTTACAGTCCAGGTGCTTTTTCTTGGGCGGCATCACTTCGTGAGTGGTGGCTTTGCACACAGCTCGGGCCATATCCGATCCCGTTAGCTGGTATTGCGCAGCGGCAATGCGATCCGTGAGCGTCTGCCCCGACATTTTCTGTCCACTGACTCGACCAGCTCAGAAAACGACGTCTCGATCAACCTCGGTACTGAGTCCAGTGAAGGATCTGGGTAAAACACGGCGGATGCGGACCCCCGGTGATTCGGCGCAAGGATCCCGGCGTCTTCGACTGATAGAGGCCTGTGACCTTATATGTGGGTGGCAAAAACACACACAGTGAGCTGAAGCGGTGCATACAATCTCATTTTATCACATTAAAACGGCGCGGTCACGTTGATCGTGTGGCTGATGGCAGCAGCAGACTTACGCAAGGCTGAGAATCTCTCCCCCCAACGTCGGTCCCGTTCACTTCAGCACTCTGGACAGTTAAAACCGCTCCGTTATGTAACAGTCAATGGAAGCAGGTTCCTTCAACCCGCAGCAATAATTTCTAAAATCGACCAATCAGCGATGCTCCTCGGATCGACCGAACCTCCCGGTAAGATCGTGGAATACAGGCCTAATCAGTTTTTCTTCCGTTGCGGCGGAGATTATGTTTGCTGCCTTGGCCCCGGACGTAAAATGCAATAAAAATCTATTTGCACGCGTCCCCTTTGCGTCCTGTCAGACTGCGGCTGTTTCTCCACTGCGCCTCAGAAAGACAGAAAATGCGCAAGTCTGCAAGTCTGCGCGAGAGGGATGCTCAGGAAGAGGGAAGACAGATGGGAATTTCCTTCGCTCCTTCCGTCCTCCACCGTCCGTGGTTCATTCGTCCTATCTCTATCTCCTCCCCCCGCCTGCTGCTTGGACAGGGTTGGATGACAGACGTCGCAAGCCGCGAGTCCTAAAAGGGGAGTCGGCCCGGGGGAGGGTCACCTCACCGTGCGGGATCTCACCCTTCAACATACGAGTTAATAACATACGAGAGTGAGTACATAATGTGCAGCGGCCATTACTGATGAAGAATGATTAATAATCTAAAATTAACGTAAAATTAACGTACGTTGGACCTCAAGACTAAAAAGGAAGAAGAATTTCCTGTGGAGTCAACGAAGCGTTTAGTATTTTACAGTGCTGAACACGTATTAAAAGTATAACGCCTTTATTACAGCCCGTAATAGTCCTGCGCGACGCATTAACTGCTATAAATTAAACTATGTAGAATTTTCTAAACTTAACCTAACATCACAGTTAACTTTTAGTTAATGTTTTAGCTTTCTCATAATACATTTAGAACACAATTTTGGGTATTTAATTTGCCGTAGGAGGCTCGCTGCGTTTCGCTTTGACAGCTGCGGCCCTGCGTCATGACGTAGATCATTACGTAACACACCCGGAAGTGCCACGTCTCCCACATGAGTAAAACGGACGTGTATTCTTTACAGCTCCGTCCCTTAAAAACGCCGGTATTTATCACAGTAAGTGCGATTTAATGGGCATTAACAATATTTGTAATGTTTAAATCAAGACGTAGCCGGGTAACTGTTATATAAATGTAGAAAGACTAAGAGAGTTGTTGTGAGCTGCGACTTCGCCCTAGTGTGTTTTGGTGACTGAGATTGAAACCAAAACCATTTATTTTGGTGTAGATTAAAACCGTGTTTCCGACAGTGTTTGCATGGATTTAAGTTGTCTATCCGTTTCCAAGAGATTTTCTGCTAGAACGCCGCTCTTATTGTGAAATAATACGCTTTCCCCTTGGTTATTTTAGGGCTGTGATATAAATAAAACCCAATAATAATGCAATTAACATCAACTCTATCTCAGACAAATAAATGGCAGCTCTAAATTTGCTATTCTCTTGACATCTTGAGGGTACCTTCTAGAGAGAAGTCAAATAATGGCTAAAAAAGTCTGTACGTATGTGGAATTAACTTTTTGTATTTAATAAACAAGAGCCCCATACTTTTACACGAATAGTAAATATTTATTAATTCAAAGAAATAGGCTGTGATTTATTAATTTTATGATTCACCACCTCATGGTCTTTTCTGTCTGGTTTTTACGTTGTTATCTCTGTTTTTACAGTTATGGACCATTTTCAGGAAGTGACAAAACAGTCCACTCACCACCCGAAACCTCCAGGACTTGTTTTGCATTATGGTACCGCCGGCTTCAGAACCACCGCCAAAGATCTGCATCATGTCATGTTCAGGATGGGTCTGATGGCTGCTCTCCGCTCCAAGAAAACCAAATGCACTATTGGTGTCATGGTCACTGCGTCACACAACCCTGAGGTACTGTGGTATATTACTTAAATATTTTATTAGTAGTGAATGTTAGTATAGGTAAAAAAGTTGATAACAATACTTTTTGCTATAGGAGGACAACGGGGTGAAGGTGATTGACCCCATGGGAGAGATGGTGACACAGACATGGGAAGGATACGCCACCAATCTGGCCAATGCAGAGCAAGATGATTTACTCGCTGCTATGAAGGAGCTCATAGACAAAGAAAACATTGATATGAACCAGCAGGCCAGTGTTTATGTAGGCAAAGACACCAGGTAAAATATATTATGACATGATTTAATTTCTATTTACTTCAATATCTACAAAGATTCAGTTTAATATTCATCTGTTATTACAGGATCAGTAGCGCTGTTCTTTCACAGGCAGTACTGAGTGGAGTTGCTGCCCTCGGTGGATTTAGCAAAGGTAAAGTCTTGACATTTTTTCATTTTCTTTCACAGATTTTTCAAACTATTTTATTGTGACATTTCTGTTTTTCTATTATTCCTTCCCAGACTTTGGTTTAGTGACAACGCCACAGCTCCACTACATAGTTTGTTGCCAGAACACTCAGGGTAAATATGGAGAGCCGACCATAGAGGGATACTACAGAAAACTCTGCCAGGCTTTTATCCAGCTCACTAAGAATGTAAGTTACCTGGGTGTGTGATTCTATTCACCCTGTGTTTGTTTTTATATATAATCAGTAAACAATTCCTCCTCCTTTTTTCTTTTCTTTGTGGAAGGCGTCAAGCTGGACGGATGACCAGAAGCAGCTTTGGGTGGATGGGGCCAATGGCATCGGTGCTGTGAAGCTGCGGGAGATGGAGAGTCACCTCAACAACCAGCTACAGATTTGTGTGTTTAATGATGGCAACACAGGGAAACTAAACCACCAGTGTGGAGCTGACTTCGTCAAAGTCCAACAAAAGCCTCCCGCAGGTAAATTTATATTTATATATATGTATATATATTTATATTAGGGCTGGGCAACAATTAAAATATTTAACTGCGATTAATCGTACAATTCCCCTGATTAATGGCGATTAATCGCATCTTTTACACAAACGTCAATAAGCAATACTAAAGTACTATAAAGTGCACTTTAATTTAAATATTCCTTTGCCATATGACTGAAAGTGCAAGTAACATTTATTGGGCGGACACTTTTAAAACCTGTTTGTAAATCTTATTTTCAGAACAAAAGCAAATAAATAAATAAAACTTAATAGAAGCCGTCCATCTCTTGAGAGATGGCAAAAGGCAGGGAAATCCAAAGAGCCTGAGGTAAACCTTTTTTTCCTCCCAAAAATTAAGTCAAATACCTTCAAATAAAAAAAATGTCAGTAAAAATAAATTGCATTCAAATATTCTTTAGATGTTTGTGCTACATATACACTATTCAATTTTTCTTGAACACAGACAGAATGGTAGGGAATAGGACGAAAAACCTACAGATTTTAACGCGATAATTTGCCCAGCACTAATATATATATATATATATATATATATATATATATATATATATATATATATATATAATTTTTTTTTTTCTCTGGTCTTAGTTAAAAGGGTCACAATTAATTAACGTATCTGTTTGCTTCCTAAAAAGGTCTGACCACCAACCCGGAGCAGCGTTATTGTTCCTTTGACGGTGACGCCGACAGAATAGTTTATTACTACGTCGACTCAAATGGTCGGTTTCACCTTCTGGATGGGGATAAGATAGCTACACTGATCAGCACTTTCCTCAAGGAGCTGCTCACACAGGTTCACTCACTGTCAAAACATGTAACATTATACCAGAGCATGTTCGTCTGTTCACTCCATCTGAGTATTTTTTTTTTTTTCCTCTTTTGATTAAAGGCTGGTTTAGACTTGAACATGGCAGTAGTGCAAACAGCGTACGCTAATGGCAACTCAACTGTCTACTTGGAGAAAACCATGAAGGTGAGTAGCTTTCTATGTTGTCCATCATTCACAAGGAGGCATTGGTGTTTACGTTTGTGGATTTTTCTTGTCTGCAGTTACAAGTGAAATGCACTAAAACTGGAGTGAAGCACCTTCATCATGCAGCGCAGGACTTTGACATCGGTGTTTACTTTGAGGCCAATGGCCACGGGACTGTGAGTCAACAAATCTCCAGTGTTACCATGTAAAACTAAATATATATCTACTATGAGTATTAAAGCGTCTATACGTGGTCTTAAGGTTTTGTTCAGCAAGAAAGCCGAGGAGAAGATCCAGCAGCTGACCGAAGATCTCAACGTCAGTGACGACAGCAAGAAAGCGGCACAGCTGCTGCAGGACACCATCAACCTCATCAACCAGGTACAGAACCACGCAACTCTGCTGGAAAACCATGTGAAGATGAAGTGACAAACACACTTTCACGCATTCTTATCTCCTCTAGACTGTAGGTGATGCTATTTCTGGCATGTTGCTGATTGAAGCCATTCTGGCCATTAAAGGAATGACCGTCCAGCAGTGGGATTCCATCTACAGTGACCTCCCGAACAGACAGATGAAAGTCAAGGTACTCTATCAATTATTTAGTACATAACATAATCTTTGTGAATGTTTATTGAAACGGGGAACAGTGGAATGGGTAGGTGGAGAAGGTGGAGGAGTTTAGATACTGAGGATCAACTGTTCAGAGCATTGGAGACTGTGCAAGAAAGGACATGAGTGTCAGCGAAGGACAGTTGTGAGACCAGCCATGATGGATGGATTAGAGACACTAGGAATAGACAGAAGACGGTTGGCAGAGCTGGAGGTGGAGGAGCTGAAGATGCTGTGATTCTCTTTTGGAGAGATAAGAATGGACACGATCAGGAATAAAGTCATTTGAGGGACAGCACAAAGCTAGAGAAGCCAGATTGAGATGGTTTGAACATGTTCAGAGGAGGGACAGTGGATACATTGGTAGAAGAATGATCCTAAAGATGGAGCTACCAGGTAGGAGACAAAGAGGAGATTGATGGAGGTAGATGGAAATTGTTGACTCGCTGTGGGGACTCCTAAAGGGTTGAGCTAAAAGGAAAAGAAGAAGAATCTATGGAAGGTTTAAGTCTGTTTTAAATCTGTTTTTTTTTTATTATTTTTCTCACCCAGGTGTCGGACCGCAGGGTGATTGAGACAACAGATGCTGAGAGACGTGCAATGAGCCCCGCAGGACTACAGGACGTCGTTGACAATTTAGTGAAGAGGCACAGGCAGGGACGCTCCTTTGTGAGACCCTCAGGTACTGAGGACGTGGTCAGAGTTTACGCTGAGGCTGAAACACAGGTGAGAGTTCCCTTTTTTTTTAATAGTATCGTGGCGTGGCATGAAAACATCTGTCTTATGGAATGAGGTAGAACTAAACTTTTATTTTTTTTTTTCCAATGCTTTTATTTTTGTTAGGAGAATGCCGATAACCTCGCACACGAAGTCAGTCTTGCAGTTCACAGACTGGCAGGAGGTTTAGGCGAAGAGCCGAGACCGTTGCACAAGATGCACAGTTGCCAACAGGACGCCTGTCTTTCATCTCATTAAAACCACATACAATAATGTAATGAAAACTGTTATTATACATTAATCGATAAGTCCCACTGTTAAACTGTGATTTATCGATCTGTGATTTACCCTGTTTGTACTATTCCGTCATGGACCAATAATGATACCTTTATTTTTTGTATTTATTTTTACATGCTTTATACTGGGAAAAAGGGACGCACTGAATTAAGAAATGAAGATACACTATGCAACTGGTACATACACCTGAGCTACTTCATCTCCAGAAACAAAAAAAAACCCATTTATTATGTAATTCCCATGCATTCCTCATTTAACTCGTGGCTGTTTAATGTAGTTATTCTTTCTGGGAAAAAAATGCTGTTTTAATTGCCAAATTGCTGGATTGAAATACTGTATTTTTCTGTTTACATGAGAGAGGATAGAGGAGGGCACTTGCAATGGACTTGGACACAAGGAATAGAACGTTGTTTGCTGCAGTTTATTTTGTTATTTTCAATGTCATCTCAATGACACTCAGGAGGATTAGTGAGCTACAGGGCAAAAAGAAGAAGTTTTTAATGCATTATGAGAAGTGCTTTATTTTGGTTAGTTAAGCAGAAGGTTTATTCTTCGTCAGTCTCATCCGCTGCTCCAGAAATGGTGATGGTACGCTCCTGTGTGTCACTTTCATATGTGTCCCCGTCTGTCTTAACTGTTCTGGGACAAAAAATATAAACAGAGACAAGAAGACAATTTAGAAAAATGAACACAATTCAGGACCTTGGTCAGCACTCTTCCTGTTTCCTCTTTACCTGATGAGAAGTGTCTTCCTCTCTGACGTCTCTGTAGCCTGCTCCTCTATACCGTCATCTTTCTGGGTGTCCGGAGCCTCCATCTTTGCCGCCTTCTCATCCCTGCTTTGACTAGTGTCACCAGCGGGAATGTTTGCTTTTGGAATGGGTTGAGATGCGGCACTGTGAGCAGATGCACCTGATGCAGAAGCAGACGTGACGTGTGTGCTTCCACTGGAAGTGATGGACAGGCCTCCGGTCAGGCACAGGTGTCCAACCATGGTGCTCAGTCGGCTGTCCTCACCCTCAATCAGCTTTCTGTTAAAGTAGAACACGTGTTTTGTTTTGTTTTTTACACCTTGCGGGCCTACAGTTTTTTGTAAAGTTTACATTGACTTTGCAGCTTGTAAACCACGGAGATGTTTGCTCACCTGTATGTTGTGATCTCAATCTCCAGAGCCATCTTAACATTCAGTAGGTCCTGGTATTCCTTCAGCAGCAGAGCAATCTTCTCCTTAATTACTTTCAGATCAATCTTTATCGATTCAATGCGCTCCTGTTGTTAAAAAAAACAAACAAAACCAATCAGTCAAATAAAACATGAGTTAAAAAGATTTGTAAACATGATTTTGTGCAATAAAGAAGTCATACCTCCAAATCCTCCTCCTCTTTTTTGTATTTTTTGGCTGTGTCACGAATCTGAGCCTCCAAATATTCATTTCTGGTCTTCAACGCCTCCAGTTCTCGCTCTTTGTTGATGAGCTAATGTTGAATAAATTGACAGTGTTTAAGGCTTAGTAACAGAAGTGAGATTTTATCACACACACACTCAAAAAAAAACTAACCTCTTTTTTATAACCTGCTAGTTCCTCCCTCTGACTTCGAACACTTTCCACATGCCGTACAGAGGCGTTGCTCATGTCTTGAAACTTAGTTTTATACCAGGCATCCATTTCCTTAAAGGCAAATCACCAGAAGAACGTTTTCTCATTAATGTGTTCCTTGGTCTTGTAATGATAATACAGCTTTATGGGTGCAGCATGCTGTATACCTGTAGGTTCTTGGCTGCGATGCTGTCATACTGAGACTGGATCTGTCTCATTGCGGAGGACAGATCTGGGAGATCAAAAGTCACGTCAACCTTTGCAGTGATTGAATAGATCTGCTGCATTAGCTCCTCGATTTCCTGTCAGGCATCATACACAAACAGAGGACAAATAAGAAGCAGCAACGCACGTAGGGTTGGGACACAATCTTTAAATATCCAGTAGGAGTCAGTATTACTCAGATACCATTCAGAAATGTTTGCCAGAGTTTTCCTCCTCAGCTTCATCTGTGACACCCCAGAGCCAATTACTGCATTCGTGATGTTGCTCAAAATGTCTCATTACCACCTCATGCCAAAGAGTCATTACTGATTCATCCACAGAGCCCTGTTACAAACGGGCAGACGTGAGCGCAGACACTCACTTCCTTGTGAACTCTCTGCAGGAAGGCCAGCTCAGTTTCCAGGTTCTCCATCTGCTTCTCCAGTCTGATGCGGGCTGAAGTGGCTGTGTCCACATCCTGGGGCAGAAATAAGGTTTTAGATAGAAGTGAAAATAAAAAAAAGAGAAAAATAGAAAATAATCTGTGTCTCCAGTCTTACTGGGCGCAGCGCCTCTATGTCCTCCTCTGTCTTTTTCCTGGCAGCCACAAGTTCGTCATATTTGGTCTTCAGCATGTCCAGTTGGCCCAGTATTGCTTCTTTGGCTGCCAAGGACCTATCCTGTAAAGAACAGAGATAATGGTTAATGGCTTAAAAAATAATAATAATCAATTTTCATAGGGTAAAGTGATGATAAGAAGAAATCCGTCACCCTCTGGACTCTCATCAGGTCAGCCTCCCTGTTGAGTTCTTTAAGCTGGGATTCATACATCTGCCTGAGGCCGGATGGTTTAACATAGCGACTTTTCAGGGTCTCGATCTCTGCCTCCAGCAACTTGTTTTGTGACTCCAGTGTTCGCACCTAAATAAAGAAGAAAAAAAATCTATTATGATAGTGACTGTCAGGGCTGGATTAACCTGATGCAGTTCTGTGCCTTGCCACCAGGGAGGGCTCTCAGGTGGCAGATGTCTAGTGATTAAAATTAGTGAACATACAGTGGTCTACTTATATGAATTTTACTCTACTTTCAACACCCACTTAATATCTTCCCTCCCTCTTTTTTTTACATCTATAAAAATATGCTGCCACCTATAACACAGAAGGTAGTAAAAATGTTATGGGTAGGAAAATGCTTCAGAACAATGGCACCCACATTTTATGTGGAACCACATGAAAAAGAAATTGGCTTCTGAAGGCACTTGTGTCGGTCCATCTGCTGTGATAGGGACATGATATGAAGAGCCTCATCCTGGTGACTGTTCTTACCAAAGTGGGTCAGTCTATGTGATAATGGATCTTGCCTTTTCAATGTAAACAGCCAGGCGGTCGTTGAGTGCCATCATCTCCTGCCTCTCATTGCCTCGAGTCAACTTGAAGGCCTGGTTCTCGGCCGTAGCAGCGTCCAGGTCCAGCTGTGGCCCCAGACCCATGGACATACCGAAGCATAAGGCTCCCAGACTTGCACTGCTGTGGAAGAAGACGGCAACAAACATATGGGGGAAAAAATCACTTTAGTGCATTCAATAAAAGGTATTAGGTGTTATTTCAATATTTCAGACGGCCTACCTGGTCATCCGAGATCTACTGGATAGGGTCCCGCGGCCAGCTGACCCTCCACTCCGGGTGTAACTGGCAGAGCGGTAGCGTGTCTCCCTCCTGGTGGGAGATGGACTGGACACCCTGATCCGTAAGGTAGCTGGAGTGGCCAGAGCACACTCGAAATGGCGGCGGTACGAGGACATCCTCTCTGGGCTGCGGCTCATGTTGACTCTCTCTGCGGCTGTTTGGACCTCAACTGGACAATTGGAAGAGGTGGCTCACAACTTCAGTCCATGGTGGGGTCTTTATAGCCATCTCAGCCCTTCCCTCCGTATCATGGAGGAATGTTGAACCTTCCCTGCCCAATCATGAGCGTAGCCGCAAACATTTATCACAGTAATGTCAAGAAATAATCTTATTAAAAGGAAAATGAAGGAATTTCAAATAATTGTGAGATTATTTTCACACAGCCTATTCAATCTAGGTGGTTATTAAACACACCCATATCACAGAATACACCTCCCATGACAAATAAGACAATTTATAAACATGACAGAGTAAAAAGACATGTGTGTTATACCCAGTTACACACATACATATGTGTCATACTCAGGGCTCGAGGACCAAATACGGCCAGCCATGTGTTCCTGTATAAACTGCAGGAGCTTATGTCTATGCAGCCAAGCTGTAGCACCAATGAGGAATATATGTTACTTTAATAAATAATAATCAACTGCCGTGATATGTATTAATACATTAAAACGTAGTCACATCAAAACAGCCTTCCATTTACAACTGTTGATGTGTAATCTTGCACTGTTGATGTGGTCCAGGGTAAAAATTAGTTTGACACTGCTGTAGAAGAAAAAAAATATTTTCCATAAACCAAGGGATTGCCCATTATTTTGTATTTTTATTTCAGAACAAATGTATTCATGTAGATGCTTCGCAATACAAAGTATATTTCTGTCTAAAACATAATTAAAGTAAGCATTCTATTTTAACCAACACTTGGATTTTGTTTTCCATGCCATCATTTTCCGCTCAATTAATTTTATATATAATTCATATTTTTACGCTTTAACGTTTGATGTTTTTTGGGGTGAAATAATCCGGAACTCTCTACTGTCTCTGCGTGTTGCACTACGGACGATTTCAAATGTAACGCCTAAGGGAAGCTGAAGTAGTTTTGCAGTGATATCGACTTCTTTGCAGATAATTCATACATTTTTTTATTGTTTATATCTACCTCAGATTTTGCGACATGGCAGGAAACTTCTGGCAGAGTTCTCACTAGTAAGTTTTTCAGTTTTCTGTGTTTTCCCTGTTTATTTTCGAAATCGCCGTCTTTGTTGTGAGGCCTCGCTCTGCGTCTCAGTGGTTTCCAGACGTTGACGGTTCATTTGAATCTGACTTTCAAAACAGAAATAAAAAAAATGAAAAAAAACTCAAGTCTGTGTTTTATAAATAAGACAACTCAGCGACATGGAATTACAACATTTAACCAAACTACGCGCAGTTACGTCTAACGTACAGATGCACAGAGTGTGACTGCTAGTGCTACGAGCTAACTAGAATAACTGTTACACCTAAATATGTCAGTAAACATGGATGACGCTCCATTTGTCTGTACTTTCTGAAGTTTGCAGTGGGTGCTGGATAAACAGGACCTGATGAAAGAGCGTCAGAAAGACTTAAAGTTTCTGACAGAGGAGGAATACTGGAAGCTGCAGATCTTCTTTGCCAACGGTACTAGATATTCCGTACAACTTTGAACGCAACAACGGATACATTCTCGTTTAAAAACCCTCTGAATAATGCTATTCTATTGGTGTCCACTACCGTTCGTGTCCGTCTTTCAGTGATCCAGGCTCTGGGTGAACACCTGAAGCTGCGGCAGCAGGTCATTGCCACAGCAACCGTTTACTTCAAACGCTTCTACGCCAGGTAAACAACAAACAAACAAAAAACCCTTTACAATTAACTAAACAGACACATAATTATTTTATTATGTTCACCATGTTTAGTTTAATTTTCCAACAAAATGTTCCTTTAACCTAACATATCCCATACTTGTTGTTGTTTACAGATATTCCCTTAAAAGTATAGACCCAGTCCTAATGGCACCTACTTGTGTTTTCTTGGCTTCTAAGGTTGAGGTACGGAGGGGGAAAAAACAATTTAAAATCCTATAAATTATTCAGACAACTGTTTTTTAATTTTTTGTGCTTTCTATCACAGGAATTTGGAGTTGTGTCCAATACAAGGCTGATTTCTGCAGCGACCTCTGTCTGTGAGTGATTCATTTATTTTTAAACCTAGGATCGCAGTTTGGACCTGTCTTGAAGTTCTCCTGGTCATGGAAATTGTATTATTTTTTTGCAGTAAAGACCAGGTTTTCCTATGCCTTCCCAAAGGAATTCCCATACAGAATGAATCATGTGAGTAAAATGTATTATAGCTCATCCTATATAAATAACTTCATATAACATTCCTGGAAGATACTGCAAGTCGAATAAAAAAACGTGTATCTACTCCTAAATATTTTGACAGTAGGACAACGCAGGACATAAATCACAGGGCAAATTGCTGGTCGTAGTCATGCGCTGGTGGATTTCCCCTTCAGCAACCTGTTTGCCTGCTTCCTCTACAGAGTTATTTATGCAGTGTTGTGTCACATTGCAGCATACCAGGACATTGTTGCCACGTTAGTGTCCATTAACATGTGAGATTCCACAACTGAGCTTCACGGTCTCTTGATAAAAACTTATTGCTCTGTGGGAAAACTGTGACCTTGGCCCACGCCGCTCAGGTTCTGTTGTGGGCAGCATCTATCGCCGTGTTGCTAAGTGGACAGTTTTCTTTGCCCCAGCAACTCCACTCAGTTGCCAATACGTCACTGGGGCCTTTCTGACACCGTGACCGTTGAGAAAGCAGCGTTAATTATTATTTATAGTGATGGACTTTGGAATCATACGCTGAGTGTGTGCCCGGAAAAGTCCTAACTGTTACTGTTCAATCTGTAGATGTAATAAAAGTGATAATAGGAGAGAGAGCAATGGAAAACATACCTTGAAATGAATATTTTTTTTTATGAAAAATAATCTTTTTGATGTTACTGCCCAGCATAAAGAGATTACTTTAAAGAAAGGAAAATTAATCATGAAGATTTATTTAGTATCAGCAAATCATCCAGCAATGTGTCAGACCATGTCAACATTCATATAAATCTTAATCTGATTTTTTATTTTTATTTTTTTTTGCCCAGATATTGGAATGTGAGTTCTACTTGCTGGAGTTGATGGTGAGTAGAAAGTTGTTTTCGTAGCTGACGGTTGTTGTGTGGAAGGCTTCACTGACAGGGTTTATATTTCAGGACTGCTGCCTGATTGTCTACCACCCCTACAGACCACTCCTCCAGTATGTGCAGGATATGGGTCAGGAGGACATGTTGCTGCCCTTGGCCTGGTAGGACACAGTCTGTAGTGGTCATTTTTAGGGTTGGTCGTCACTTTGTTAAGGTTTATCTCCGTAAAAAAAGCATATATCACTTTATATGCAGTAATTTTAAGCAGAAAAAGACGTTAAAAAATACAATTTTCCATCATTTCACAAAATCCAGTATCCAGTTCTATTGTTAATCGTGCCGTCATGCGTTTTTTTTTCCTCCAGGCGAATAGTGAATGACACCTACAGGACAGACCTCTGTCTTCTCTACCCTCCCTTTATGATCGCCCTGGGTAAAATCTGTTTCACGGCATTTTTCAGTGCTCCTAAAAATGGTGGTTACAAATATAAAGTTAAGATTCTCTGTTTATGTGATGCTTTGTTCTGTTTTCTTTGCCCAAAGCCTGTTTGCATGTTGCCTGTGTGGTTCAGCAGAAAGATGCCAGGCAGTGGTTTGCCGAGCTCTCCGTGGACATGGACAAAGTGAGACCAGAACCATACAGTGCTGACTACATTTATAACCTCACACACCACTGATGGACTAATGGAACTTTGGATTTTTTTTTTTCCAGATCCTGGAGATCATCCGTGTGATTCTGAAACTCTATGACCAGTGGAAGAACTTCGATGACAGGAAAGAAATAGCTGCTGTGCTCAACAAGATGCCTAAACCAAAACCACCTCCCAACAGGTTAGTGTCAGTGTTGTATGAAAATATGTTCATTTAATATTGTTTAAAGTATGTAGTTACTTTAAAACATTTAAAGCATTTAAAGATGAGACACCAGCGGAAATGTAATTTAACATGTAAATGTAATTTTTTTTTTTTAAGGAATGCTTTAGTTTACTTGACAATATACAGTACTGTATATGCAAAGCACCAGACATGTCCACAGCGCCCTCTGCTGGATTACACTTCAAATTAACTGACGCCTTCGTTATCTAGTCACAAAGTAGTTAGCAGTAGGAGATTTAAAGTTTTGTTTCTAAGATGGATTTTTTTTTTTTTTTTCCAATTTTTATTCTGTGTTTTTCTGACTTCTGTCTAGTGAGAGTGACCAGAGCTCCAACGGGAACCAAAGCAACTCTTACAGCCAGTCTTAAACGATCTCGGCAGCCGGCAGTATTGTTATGTACAGACGGTTGGATTTCTCATTCTCACAGCACAAACTTTGCAAAAATGGCCACTGGAGATGTCTTCTCATCTGTGACCAACACAACACACTGACACAGAGACTTGTCTTCTCTACTTCCACCTCGCCGATCATTGCCAGTTCACGGATTGGACGGGATCGTTGATGGAAAAACAACAAGCAGTGGGGCAGCCAATCTGCAACAGCGACACACTGCTGTGGACTCAGAAATAATCCACTCAGACCTCCGCCTGGACATGAGGGTAGAAAACTCAGTGGAGAAGAAACAAGTCATTGTGATGATCCTGACGTCCTTGAACTTCCCACAGGAGCCAGACATTAAATACTGTACAGAGCTCGCTGGGATTTAAAGAAGAAAATGAAAAAAAACAAAAAAACAACCTTGATCACAAGTACTGTGTATGCACATGTGTGTGTGTGTTTGTTTGTACAGTCTGTATGGGTTTATTTTCCTCAGGGACTATGGTACAGTAGTCTTCTCTGTAAAAGAAAAAAAAATCACATCCAATGCTTTTGGATCTGATTGGATATCACCCAGTGATGTGGTTGAACACCCCTGCCCTTATTTGGTTAATAATGAAAGCCCCATGAAATGCTATTTTTTCAGTTTTAATTATTATAAACCCATCTTTTTTTCTAATTTTTGTAAATAGTGCTCATGTATATTCTATTTTTTTCCTTTTATTAAAGAAACATTAAATCTTAATTTTTGTTATAATTTGGTATTCTTAATTTCTTTTTCGAATCAGATTTAATTTAGCCACCTATGAAATGTTTGGTTCTTTTATTGTATATATGTGGAGAATATGTGTGTGTTTTTCTCTTGTGACAAACATATTTAATGTTTATACGGTGTGAGTTACTTAAGAGTGACTAGAAATTGTCCACTAACTTTTTATTACTTTAGTTTATGTCATATTTAATCACAATTGACAATTTATTTCTGTGATACACCTATAGATGTTGATATTTTTGTGATTCAGTGAGTAGAGTGTGTGCAGGGTTTGGTGGACTCAAACACAACGCCTTACAAAAATAAAGCTGCTGGTAACAGTGAAAATCCCCATAATAGCACAATGGTGCATTTGAGTGAACTGTGAAATGTATTTGGTTTTTTTTTTGTAAGCATCACCTTTCTCATTGGTCTACTGCTTACAGTAAACTACACAAAATACCTTTTTTTTTTCAAACTAATTTGGGGATTTTCTTCTATTCAGCATTTCCCATCCTTAACATAATTTTTTGTTTTATTTCTAAAGAATAGGGATTGAAATCTAAAGGGCTAAACCTCACTTTAATCACTCACAGCTGGTTATTCCACTATGTTTTTACTTGAAAGTCAATGATTATGAATCTAGATCGTCATTTGTGGCAATAAAATGTATGGAAAGTCACTTCCGTCATTTGTGCTCCTATATTTCTGTTCGAATCTTTTGGAGAAACGTTTGGGGATAATTCTAGCTTTTTACCTAACGTCAATGTCACCTGTTTTACAACAGCTGCGTTAGGCCCCCTAGCGGTGGTTTTAGAAATAAATGTCAATTATTAACAGTCTTTGTTCAAATGTGCGGATTCACAGAATTCATGGGGAATAATATTCGTTTATTGGTTATTTATTAATTGAAATGATATCTTGAGGCCTTCGTATAGTTCGTATCACTGGATACCGTCATTGTGACGTCACATCAGCTGTATGACGCTAACAGAGCAACCAAATATTAAGTCTCCTTCACAATAAAACTCTGACTCGATACGCACTGGGTGGTGTCCTTCAGTTTTTAAACGGCACATTTAGCAATTTCTGTTGATTTCAGTAGTAATTTGTATTCTTGACACAAGTGTTAAGACAATTACTGATTTGAATTACGTGTACTATCACCATTTGGCAAATGTAAAATGTGTATGCACTTTTATTTTGAAATATATATCGGAAGTGGACTTATTTCTCGTCTTTTCACTTGATAGAAAACAGTGAGGGCACAACTGGCGGAGCTCCGAGTGGGCTGCGGATGATGTCGACCCCTCTCCGGGGGCATCAACACCCGGGCGAGATGTTTACAATGTCAGGGCCACAGTCTCGACCCCGGCCGCCCTGCCTCCACTGCAGCCCCCGGCTCCAATGAAGCGTCCGCCGATGAAGCCTCGAGCTGCCAGAGTGAGGCGGAAAGAAGCCGGAGACGGAGAGCATGTACTGGCGGGTCGGCTTCGCCTGGACGCGGTCGCCTGTGGTTGATCTTGGGCAAAACGCGAGCTTCTCTTCCGGCCTGCTGGGCTTCGATGGGCAGCTCTCGTTTTATGGGTACATTATCGCCTACCCGCTGCAGGAATACGGTGGGACAATGTCAGCTCTGGGCTCGGACTCGTGGTGGCGGAAGACGCTGTATTTGACCGGTGGAGCTCTGCTCGCTGCTGCTGCTTATCTGCTGCACGAATTGTTGGCCATCAGGTACCGTGCACACGCGCACACGCGCACTCTGAGGCCTGTGTGGGTCTCAATGTTGTCCCCTCACGTTCAGCCATGAATCTGTCAGGTCTGGTATGTTTCCAATGGGGGTCTGTCACTAGCTCACCTCCACTGACCGGGAGGGTGGAACGGAAAGTGTGGAAAATGAGGAGTCGTGAGTGGGTGGGTTGTGATGTAACGACACCCCAGCATCACCCACCTCCCCCTTCAGTCGTTACGTACACCTCCATCAGAGAATTTCCATGTCTTTACAGCACATTAGTGGGAATAACATAAGGCAGGGCTTTTATTTTGTAAGTGTCATCCAGCTGATATAATATCAGAATAATAACATTGTTATAATTTGTGATTACTCTGTGATCTCTGTGTGTGTTAGCTCAGACTTAATCTGCTACATCAATGGTAGCAGGTCACATTCATGGACGAAATCGCGTGTTATTTCACAGACTGCTAAACAGCCTTGTTAAAAGGAGAAAATCTGTGCTTTTATTCGGTTCTATTGATTAGCTGTTAATGGCGATGAGGGTTTAGTGTCCCGTCCTGTTTATGGTCTCGGGTTTCCTGCAGCACAGGAACCACAGTTGCACAACAACAAGGACACAAGGAGGGACGACCAGGCCACGTCAGTGTGTCTCGTTTAGAGAAAAAAAACTACACTGCCGATGTATAAGCACAGGGGAGTTAATATTATGTCGTTTTTGCAGAAGAAATAACATTAATATATGTCTTTTAGTAGTATTTATTCGATATCAACGATTGTCCGTTCGCGAACGACGTTTTTTTAGTCGGGACAGGTTGTTTCAGCACCTCGGACAGCTCCTGTGCTGCTGTTATTGCTACTGTTTCGGCCGCTGGAACCGTTTTTACGCGACGCACGTGAACGCCTCACAACCTTTCAGGGGACTTCGTCTTCTTATTTTGATACTGCAGTTTTTCCTTCAGGCCTGTATCAATGGCTCTCACTCAAGGCCAGTTAAAGAGGCCCATCACTCAGTGGTGTCGATACATGAAAAATAACACTCAGATTGTTTACCTACACTTTATGCCTCTATATAAATAGAGGCATAAAATGTTGGCCAATGAAGATACAATTTTTTTTGGCATAACATAATCATTTAAATAAAAAAAAAATGGTATTGTATTTGTTTACAAGGACAGTTGTGAGACCAGCCGTGATGCATGGATTAGAGACACTAGGAATAGGTAGAAGACAGGAGACAGAACTGGAGGTGGAGGAGTTAAGATTCACTTCAGGAGAGACAAGGATGGACAGAATCAGGAATGAGGTGATTAGAGGGACAACACAGACAGGAAGGTTTGGAGAAAAAAAATAGAGAAGACAGATTAAGATGGTTTGGACATGTTCAGAGGAGGGACAGTGGATAGAAGAGTGATCCTTGAGATGGAGCTACCAGGTAGGAGGACATGGAGGTAGTTGGAGTTAAGGATACAGAAGACAGGGGCAGATGGAACATGTTGACACGCTGTGGCAACCCCTGAATAAAGGGACAAGCCAAAAGGAAAAGGAGAAGAAGATATTGAAGTAATTTAGTTGCTTCTTGCAACGATGCACGAAAAAAGTCTCATCAAAATGTATATTTTGTAAATATAGTTGATAAATAACTGTATCTGACAAACATCTGTGATGACGCCTCACTCTAGAAAAGAGCAAGAGCTGGACTCTAAAGATGCCATCATACTCCACCAGTTCTCCAGGCCCAAAACTGGTGTTCCGTCCCTTTCCCCTTTCTGCCTTAAGATGGAGACCTACCTCCGCATGGTTGATCTGCCCTACCAGGTAATTCTTCTCATTTATTTGTCCCTAAGGCGCCATCCATCACAGTGATATTTTGATTTGTATTTTACTCGTCTGTCTCACTTTTTGTTTGGCAGAACTACTTCGATGGGAAACTTTCACCACAGGGGAAAATGCCGTGGATTGAGTACAACCAGGAGCAGGTGTACGGCACAGAGTTTATCATAGACTTCCTGGAGGAGAGGCTGGGAGTCAGTCTCAACAAGAGCCTGACCCCGCAGGAGAAGGCCATGTCCCGCGCCATCACCAAAATGGTAGAAGAACATTTCTACTGGTGAGGGATCACTCTTCTCCAGCATATCTAAAGACCTAGAAACGTCTGCAAGCACTGAAATGCCGACTTGTGTGTTCTGTCCCAGGACCATTGCTTACTGCCAGTGGGTGGACAACCTGGAGGAGACTCAAAAAATGCTGTCGGTGAGCGGACCACTCAGCGACCTGCTGAAGTGGATCCTGAGTCACCTGACAGGTGGGATTGTGCAGAGGGAGATGTACGGACACGGAATCGGTCGGTTCACTAAGGAGGAGGTTTACGCGTTGATGGAGAAGGACATGCGCACGCTCGCTACTCTACTAGGTAACGAGTCAAGAATCCAGAAATAACATTTAAATATTTCCTATAAACATTTAAAATTTTACTGTATTTACACAGGTAATTAAAAAAATAGCATTATTTATTAAAAAGTAATCAATCCTACCATCACAAGACTGCAGTGTTGTATGGTATTGCAGAACAAAATGAAAAACAACTATTACCATGACTCAATACTGACCTCGTGTGGTAAAATTTAGCAATGACGTTGAGAAGCTTCTGGCCTGTTATAGTGGGATGCTGGGAAAGAAAAAAAAATCCTAAAAATCTGTTATATGAAGTATAAATCATATCAGTAATTAAGAGTGCATAAATGCAGTTTTTTTAAGATATATCAGATATATATATATATATTTTATATTGCTGATACATTCTTTTTGTGCATTTTCATAGGTGATAAGAAATACCTTATGGGTTCCAAGCTGACATCTGTCGATGCTGCAGTTTTCAGTCACCTGGCTCCTGCAATGTGGACGCTACCAGGGACACGTCCAGAGCAGCTCATCAAAGGTGAGTTTACAACAGATGGCGCTGTCAGGGATTTACAGCCATGTTTGGGTCGAATCTGTGAGAAGATGAATTATTCCGTACCATGTGGTTGGCACATTGGAAGTAGAATTGTTATGGGTTTATTAAATAAAACCTGCAAATGTTGTGAACTACTCACTAGTTCTGAACCAGGATTTATCTAAGTACCATGTGTCCTTACACAGCTGTGCTGGTTATTCTATATTCACAGACACAATGCGATGCAGATTCTCTGTTTGACTGAGTTACACTCCGCTGCTCCAACCAACTGCTTTCTGTTTTTTCAATCTGCAATCAACGTGTAATTACCCGAATTGAAATTCCATATTTGCAGCCTGGATGTAATTACAATACAGTATATTGTATCGATGGCGATTGTGACGGATTACGTAGAGGTGTCAGAGCCGAGCCCTTTAACAGGCAGCATATGAGATGATGAGAAGTGTAGGGTTGTCGGTGAAAAGCTGTGAAGAGTCCACGTTTGGGTTGTGACCCAGCGGTTGAGAATCGATGGTCTAAACACAAAATTTCCCATTTTGATGTCCTCTGATGCCTAGTAATATTTATTTAATTTGTTCTTTATAGAAAAACCACTATAATAACTGAATGAGCTGCAATGCTGCCATCTAGTGACTTTTACATTCATATACAGCTGATTATCTCCAATCTTTTTTTGTGCATCATTTGGTGGAACCCATCCATTGTCAGAGCTTAGCTATTTAATTAAATTAAAAAGGTTGAAGATTAAATTTCTTTGTTTTGTCATTGTGACATTGTGATTCACAATAGGGCCCCTCGGCGGTAACTTGGCGGTAGGGTGATTCGAACCGGGATTGCGAACCCAAGTGGGCTTCCTTAACCACTAGGTCATGAGATGATGAGAAGTGTAGGATTGTAGAGTTGTGAAGAGCCCACTTTTGGGTGCGACCCAGCAGTTGAGAATCACTGGTCTAAACCACTTAATTTCTGATTTGATAACTGATTATATTTTTCTTTGTATAAAACACTATGAGAATAATTGAATGAGCTGCAATGCTGCCATCTAGTGACTTTTACATTCATATACAGCTGTTTAACGCCAATTGTTTTCAGTTGACACATTATTTGGTGGTGCATTGTGTTTTCAGATATTTCTATTTATTATATCACTATAACAGGTCAATAACATTGGTCGCCCTGCGTTATTGGACATCCCTAGTCCAACCCCTTAACCAATCAGCTGTCTGTCTCTTCCAGGTGAGCTGATCAACCTGGCCATGTACTGTGAGCGAATCCGCCGCCGTTTCTGGCCCGAGTGGTTCGTGGACCTGGAGGACTTTTACTACAGTGACACCACAGAGCGTAGTGACTCGCCCTCCAAGCTCCCTGACCTGGGTCTCTACTCCCGCACGGAAACTTCCCAAGAAAACACACACACTCACACTTCACGCACCCCTACTCCGCTGCGGCCGCTGTCCCCCGACAGTGACCCGACGGGCCACTCGCTATATGACTCTGACATGGACACCGAGTGCTCAGACATAGAACAGCTGAAGTGTTGACGACGCAAGGCGACACACGCCACACGTGCAGACGTGCACCACCACAAGAAGGTGTGGAACTCTGAAAACAGTGAAGATCCCGGGTAGGAGATCAACAGGTCAGAGAGGGAAGTCGTGAAAAAAGGTGGAGGCGGCAGAGAAGGTTTAGCATGGTGTTAAAAAAGAGAAAAAAAACTAAATTAGGAGTAAATGACGCCCCCTGCTGAGAAACTCCTCCACGTCTTTGACATCATCAGCGGTCACTCCCCTCTGTCTGTGGCTGTAAACTTTACAACTACTGTGTGTGTATAAAATGCGTGCTCGTGTGGTCCGTAACAACCCCCCTGCTGGCCAATTAATTAGGTACATCTTGCTGGACCCTGCTTTAATTCTTCAAGGCGCAGATTCATCAGCATATTGGGAAACATGGTTGTGTGAGAGAAACCCAGCACGTCAGCAGTTTTTTTTTTTTTTTTTTTTCAGTCACCTTGTTTTAATGCTGGGTCTTGTCCATGTTTACAAGTCCAAGAACGTTGACCTTTCTGTCGTTTAACAGACTATAATTAGGCATTTGCATAGTCCAGCAGTTTAACGGATGTACCTAATTTACATCTTGGTGGACCCTGCTTTAATTCTTCAAGGCGCAGATTCATCAGCATATTGGGAAACATGGTTGTGTGAGAGAAACCCAGCACGTCAGCAGTTTTTTTTTTTTTTTTTTTTTAGTCACCTTGTTTTAATGCTGGGTCTCGTCCATGTTTACAAGTCCAAGAACGTTGACCTTTCTGTCGTTTAACAGACTATAATTAGGCATTTGCATAGTCCAGCAGTTTAACGGATGTACCTAATTAAGTGGTCCAGAAGTGAATGAGGGGAAGGCCAAATTGTTCTTCTACAAAAAAAGACAGAAAAAAATAAAATTATGGAACTCGTTGGAGACACATAAGAGCAGGTTTGGGCAAACCTATGTCTCCCAGCCCACAGTGGGCACTAACATTTTACATGGGGGCCAGAACTTAGACAAGTGACACGTGGAAGTCATAAATAAAGACAAAAATGCTCCATCTATAGGATAAATGTTGGTAAAAGGAAGAATCCTTTTCTTCTCTTTTTGGCTTGTCCCTTTTTTCAGGGGATGCTACAGTGAGTCAACATTTTCCATCTCACCATGTCCTCTGTATCTTCTACTCTAACTCCAACTACCTCCATGTCCTCCCTCACTGCATCCATCAATCTCCTCGTTGGCCTTCCTGTTTGTGTCCTTCCTGGTAGCTCCATCTCTAGCATTAAGGGAAAAGGAAGAATGATGACGTATGGTGGGCCAGATAAAAAAGCCCATAGGACCGTATCTGGGCCCCGGGCCTTAGTTTGCCCTGGCATTAAGGGCACCTCAGTCTATAGATATTGTAGATATTTCACTGGTGATCAGTCGTATCAGTCCTAGGACTTTTTGACTTACCCTCCTACATTGCATACTCACCTCATCTGATCTTGTGTGAGGTTTTTGACTCAAACACCCGACGTTGACACGACGTCCATGGCGTAAGGACGTGTACAGGTTCACTGTTCGTTGTAAATATATAAATGGACCAGATTTAAATAGATAGAATATTTAATTCTCTAAGACTATAAATAGTATAGATAGCCTGCAAATATGGAATCCTCCCCCTCTGTGATATGGTGTAAATATTGTAGCTGTTTCTCCTGGAAATTCGTCCCATGTGTTGGACACAAACGATCACCTTGTCTCCATGAAGACTCCCCGTTGCTGCTGGTCTAGGATCCGAGCTTATGTGTCCGTTTCTCTGTCCGTCTTTCTGGCATATTGCAGGTCATTCCCGCTGCTTGGATTTAAGATGGCAATCTGTAATCTCCATATAGCACTTTTTATGTCTTAATTTTAAGACAAATATTTGCCAAAAATCTTTGTTTTCCCATGCGTTGAGCAAACATCCAACGGGATACTGTGTTGTTTCAATCATCGTCCAAGAGTTTGAGTCAACAAAAACGCATTTAACATTCATGCATACCAAGCGAGAAAAACAATCATGTAGAAATAGATTAAAAAGATATATATTATCAGAATGAAAAATGCATGGCAGAGACGTCCCTTTACTATTTTAGGACAGCGGTTTCATCTGCATGTTGAGAGCTGGTCTGTTTGAGTTCTCGAATGGCAAGGATGTAGCAAACTGGTCACCACAGGCGCAGGTTTACTTTATTATTTTTATTTTTTATTTTTTTGAATTTTCACTTATGATTGATGTTGCATTCAGGGTGTTTCGTGAAGGCGGCGTGCAGGTTAATGTGTGTTTGTCATTCAGCAAATGCACAAATCAACGTTGCTGCACCGGAGGACGTCTTTGTGGTCCTGCTCTCCGTCCTGAAAAGGATTTTTTAAGAATTTATTTATGAACACTGACTCATGGGAGCTTTATTGGTTGAACTGGACTACATGCACAACAGGGACGCGGCTCCAAACCAGCCAAGTACAGTGACCTCTGAACCTGTGGGCGGGCCTTAATGGTTCCCCACACTCGGGCCGCTTTAAACCCTGCGTGATCTGAATGCCTGATTCCACTGGACCACTTCCTGTCTCCAACCGTAGGCGATCCAGGAAAGCTGTAAACAAAGTGTTTATTTCTATCTATATCTAAAATCTGTTCTTTTTATTATTTTATTATTTGCTGATTGACTTGATTTGCTGCGCAAAGTGTGGGGGAAGTGGTGGCCTAGTCATTAAGGAACCGCACTGGGCTCAAGGCTGGGTTCAAGGTTTGAATCCATCAACTGCCAGGTTGCCACTAAGGTCCATGTCACAATAACAAGGAGTTTAATTTCCTCTTCTTTTCATTCAAAAGTGAGAAATTTCACACTAAATAAGTTGAGACCTGCAACCTACACCATGGTATTGCCTGAAAGATTCTTGAAAATTATTGCCTTTTTATTTTCTTTCTTTCAAAATGTAGCCTTAAGGTGTTTTTTTTTTTGTGCAAGTGCCAGCATTTTTTTTATGTTTGTATTTACGTCAATACTGTTGTTAATGTTTGCACTTTTTTTTTTATTTCTTATCTGGTTTATCCAATATGTCCTCTTACGTTGGTTGCTTTTTTGGTGCAATACAGAGTTCTGATTAAATTGTTGTCGAGACGAAACATGAAAAATGAAAAACGCTGAATTCCATGTCGTCGGTCACACCCATGTTTGCATGTTTGTCCATATTGTCATAAACCTTGAAGAGTGTCATGTTAGAAGTTAACAATTGTCCTTTTTATTTTTAAAGAAATCACTGTTGTTTAAGTCTCAGAGTAAAAGAAATAAAACTTGGTCCAACATGGTTAAAATTATATTTCTTTGCAACCTTTTCCTCAAAGGTTCCAATAACATTTTCTTTTTAAATATATATTTTCATTGCTCCTTCTGGTCACATTCAGCCACCGGGCGTCGCTATTTTTTCCTTACAGGAAGTTTTCTGTCAGGTGACCTCATCAAAGAAGTATCTTTGTTTGGTCATGTGTTGTCAAGCCACACTGACAGGTGGAGGAAGATTTCAGGGAAATATCTACAGGCCCTAAACTAAAGGGTGGAGAGGATGTTTCTTGGATTACATAACAAAAGTGGACGGAGCAGGGACTGCGCCTTACACATGGTTGGTGATTTTAAATTACAATTTTCAAGTTTATACATTTTTATTTAGTTTTGTGTTGCAGCTCAGACGGTGTTTGTTGAGGGAAAAGTCCAAACACCCAGGGGGAAAAAAATATTTACTGTCTATACTGTTAAGATGCTTTCTGGCTGATTTAGTTCATGGTTTCCCTGTGGAAGTGGTGGTCTAGTGGATAGGAACCGGACTGGTCTCTGAAGGGTTCCAGGTTTGAATCCAATGGGGTCCACGTGGCAGTTGAGATCCAGTTGAGTTGTGGAGAACAAAATGAATGAGGAAGAATGTTGTTTCCAGTAACCAAACCCCCCATGCATGTGGTGTTTTGGATGCAAGGATCAACAAAGGGCCAGTTTGGCTCCAGGTTTTGGTTCCAACCTTTCCAGAGCACAATGACTGTCCAATCAGCTGTCTGGAGACTCAGATCAGTTGATGAAAAGACTCCAAGTCAGGTGTGATGCACACCAGCCCAGAGTTTTTCATTCTCTTTTTGGCCAGTGGTGGCCTGGTGGATATTTGGGTCTGAAAGGTTTCAGGTTCGAGTCCACCAGCTGCCAGGTTGCCAATGAGGTGCTTGATTGTAGCACTTAACTTCCAGTGGGCTCACAACCCACAGGAAGGCTTACAGTATGGTGCGAATTTGATTTGGGTGGCAGTGGTGGAGACTGCTGCCCCTGAGCTGTTTTTCCTTCCGTGTCCAATCTGATCAAATATGATGCTCAAAACCTGAAAAGGATGTCGCAACTGTGTCAGTGCATTTTCACTGATTTTAAGCACTAAAAGAACCAGATGTATGATCTAAAACAGACTTGGTCAAACTAAGGCCTGGGGGCCAGATGCAGCACATTTGGTTTTTTATTCTGGGCCGCCAAATCTGTCCAAATTCTACTGTCTTTTTTATATATATTATTACCATTATCCTTCTGTATTTTCTCTGCAAAGCCAACATTTCCCCAATAGACAGTCTAGAAAAGGCGTTTATTCAATACTTTTACTCATAATTTATCTGAGTTCACACAAATACTCAGTCTTTCTGATCCTGACCTGGCCCCTGACTCACATTTTAGTACCACCTGTGGCCCCTGAGTCCAAATAATTGCCCAGGTCTAATCTAAAAGACCCATTAGATCACTGTCATGCCATTGTTGTGTTTTTTACGGGGCTACAGATCAGGTTTTTTGTTCAAATCAGTCTTAATTTGGCCTTTCCGTCGTTTTTTTCTCAAGTCATATTGAGCTGAGTACGGGTGTCACATTTGTGTGAAATACAATGAGATATCTGTAAATAAGAACACACGGGGGTTGATTCAACGCCGGAGAACCTTCTCTGTTTCACTGGAAAAGATTAGATTTATCCGAATCTATCACATCTGGAGATGATCGCTCCTAATCTTTCATTAAATGTGGCCGCTATTTTTCCCCCCTGCTTTTGTTCCTTCCATCGTGTGCATCAGTGAGTTCCATAATCGCATCTGCTTTTTGTAAGAAGAAAAGGACGAGTCTTAACGCAGGAGCTGCTCCGTATCAGCACTAAGAGCCACTGGCACATACAGTATCTGCCTCCTAATCCTTCTCCCTCTGTGCGTGCTACCGTGTGACAATACTAAGCCCAGCTGACAATGCTGAAGGATTAGCTCTCTGCCCTTTTTTTTGTGCTCGCACTGGAGCTCTGGAGAAACAGAGAGAGGAATAGAGGAGGGGGGAAAAAAAGGAATAGGGAAGCTGCTGGAGCAGCACAGTAGAGATGGAGCCTGGCTTTGAGTGAGAGGGAGGAAGGAGACGAGCAGTAGCAGGAGGAGAGATGACTGATATTTGATGACTTTCTGCTGCTATTGTGTCCATTCCCTATAGGAGAGCTATGTATCCATGCAACAGAGGAAAGAAAAGAAAAAAAAAACACAGAAACAGGACAATGACAGTGGTGTAGAAAGCATCTGTGACTGTGGCTGCATCTGTGCTGGTGAGTGAGAACGTGCAGGACTCTGTGTGTCGGTGCCAGAATATGAATAATGCAGAGAACGCCTGTAGGAGTGAGAGGGCCAGGAGGAGGGCAGATGGTCGCCTGCTGATAGAACAGGGTCCAGGTAATGGGCTTCTCCAGAGAGCAGGCTGCAGACCTGGCATCACACACACACACACACACACCAACACACACATACACAGACAATATTCTTTGCTTATTTGGTGTTAAACTAAATACAAATTCATTTTTTACATGTTTTTCTTACTTTTTTATTTAGATCGACCTGTGCAAAAAGTGGAGCTGGATTATTTTTTTGCAGAGAAAGAGTTATATTTTAGTTCCTAATCCTAAAATGTTGTTTTAAAATCTTATTTTTGGGCATGGTTTTACTAACCTTGATTACTATCAGCTACCTGGTGGTTGCTTGTATTTTTTCCCTCACTTTTTAAAATCTGTTCCAAAGCACAATGTATTTTTTTAATTCAGTAATCCTTATATAACTTTGTTTTTTTTTTTTTTTTGGTCATCAAACTTTGGCATTAGTCTCCATGTTAGAAAACATAATAATAATATTGATTATAAAGGAAAATGTTAAAAAATATATCATATTGACATACATTTTAATGTATTGTTATGACCGGTTGCCTGAATTTCTTGCTCAGATTGCCTAAATATAACCCAGAATTCAAAGTATAAATTAAAAACTTTATATATCTGCACTCTCCTGTCCAGTCCACCCATTCGTTGCACCAATAGCCCACAAGGTGGCATCAATATACCGATTCTTTTCACCGTTTCGCTCTGACACTATCAAAAGAAAAACCAAAGGAGGTGACATAAATAATAATATAAATGATTAGTAGAATAAACATTGAATAAACATTGAAAATCACTCTGCAAAATTGTTTTCTGTTAAAATAAATTATATGTTTTTATACTGATTGATCAGGAAAATATCATATACAATAGGAAAAAGAAATAAAATTGCAGGTGGGATTTTTCAGAGGAAATATTAAAGGTGTGAACAACAGGCTGTTTGACAACGACTGCCTTCACATCCAGGACTCCTGTCATGACTGTGTCACACAACAATAACAATGACCAGAGTGTATTTACATCTCACCTCACACACACACACAACATTAGGAAAATCCCTCAAAACATTCTGTACTGATGCTGCTGAAATCCATGCAATTTGAATAAAAGTCCAAAAACTGTAGTGTTGTTAAAAAACAATCAGGATTTAATGACAAAAAGCATGTAGAAATTGTGCAATTTGTAGATTTTGTTTTTTTTTTTTTCTCTCCCACTTGATCACAGATTTCAGGTCAATGCTAGTTCGTTTTGGTTTTGTTGATTTATTTATTTTATTACTATTTTTTTTTATTATTGTACACTTTTTTATTATTATTATTTCCAACACTAAACTCAAATTCAGTTGAAGGATTTTGGGTTGATGACGTCAGAATTGAAATTGATTTTTTTAAATAAAATATAAACACTGAAGTATTGCTGTTTTTGAATGTTTGATTTAAATTGGATTAAATAAAAATCAAGAATAGACGGGGTTTGGTTTTAAAAGCAAAAAAATTACATTAATTTCATTTTTTTCCCATATATTTCCTGACATCTTTCAACTGAATTTGTGTTTCCTTTAAAAAATAAATATTTCTCCTGGAATTTCCTGGACGATGAATCCACCTTGGATGTGCCCTTCACTGTCCTAAAAGCACAGTAGGAAATTATGAAATCACAGGGTTAAAGTGGCACAGGAACACGCGTACGTGTTTGTGCTTTGGCACAGACTGATTTAACCGACAAACAAACATAGAAACGAACGAAACCATACAAAACCAACGCAGATACATCCCATAAACTGTCGTCATAGAAAATGAACGAATGAGTCAGTGTGGTGTAGTAGCCACTGCGGCCAGAGCTGGTACAAGGATATATCCATTCCACCCCCTTTTTTTCCATATACTTCCACAATTTATCTTTATTTTTTTAAATCCCACTTTCCTTAATATTTTTCAACCTTATTAATTTAATCATTTTTTAAAATATTTTCATGGTTTCAAAGTCTGTATTTTCCTTCACAGGAAAGGAAGGCATCACTGACTGGATTGTTTTTCAAGTGTTCCAGCCTCTGACAGTCTCGGTCTTTGTCATCACAGCATTTTGGAAAAAAAAAAAAAAAAAAGTAGAGAAATAATATTTATAGTAATATTAACAATTAAATGCAAGATAACACTGGGAAACAGGCGTCCAGTGATGTCTGTGCACAGAGTGAACCAACATCCAGTCTCCATACTGTTGTTTTTCTATTATTATTTAATATTATTAATATTATTATGATGTTAATATTAACACAGACAGGTATCTGGTTGTAACACATTGGTGGAGAATGTTATTTTTCTTGCACATGAGTTTGGCAATAATAATAATAATAATAGTAATAATAATAAAATAATAATAGTAATAATTGTGGGGCTGGTGCCTTTGCGGTCGCTTCTGACATTGTACTGCAGGTGTCTGCCATTTCAGCCCCCGCTGCCACAGGCTGAGGATGAACCCCTGTTGCTTTTGTTATGATGGAAAGATGGCGTTTATTTACCCACCCTGACTGCGACTTCACATCCCTGTCCCCCTGCGGACCGCTCCTGTCCGTTGCCCTGTCTGCTTCCCTATCAGAACACATCACATCATATCATAACACACCGGGAGCCTTGCTATAGAAAAGCCACGTCCTGGTGTCGTTTGGGGGGGAAAAAATTTCTCTCTCTTATTATTATTATTATTTTTTGGTAAGCACTCAGTCACCAGCGACATCCCAACATGCTTGGCCTCTCCTAATGCGGTGTCCGCGCGTATCCGTGTCCGCAGGTCCAGTCCCAGGGTCCGGCATGAAGGTTAGGAGACATAATACAGGGATTATCCCTTCCTCACACGGTCCATGTTTTGGCTCATACGACAACAACATCAACAGAAAAAAAAGCCCAGCTGAGGTCACTGCACAGGAGTTTGTCCTCCGTGGTGAGGTGGAGTGTCCCCGTACATGTCCTCTCCACCTGGCATCTGTCCTCCAGCGGGAGTCATCCTCTTCTCCTTCTGCCGCCGGTTGCAAAACCAAACCCGCACCACCTCCTTCTCCAGCTGCAGGCTGTCCGCCAAGGAGTTGATCTCCGCGGCTCCCGGTTTTGGACATTTGAGAAAATGGCTCTCCAGAGCCCCCTTGACGCCCACCTCGATGGAGGTCCTCTTTTTCCTTTTCCTCCCCTGTGCCGCGATTTTGTCCAGGCTGGTCGGGCTCCCCGAGGTGGAGTCCGCCTCCTCCAGCCACTTGTTCAACAAGGGCTTGAGTTTGCACATGTTCTTGAAGCTGAGCTGGAGCGCCTCGAACCTGCAAATGGTGGTCTGAGAGAAGACGTTCCCGTAGAGCGTGCCCAGAGCCAGACCCACGTCCGCCTGGGTGAAGCCCAGCTTGATGCGCCGCTGCTTGAACTGCTTGGCGAACTGCTCCAACTCGTCGGAGGTCGGCGTGTCCTCGTCCGACTGGTCCTGGTGGCCCCCGTGCTGGTGATGGTGCGAGAGAGACTGCTGGTGGGCCCCGGGGCCGCCGCCGCCGCCGCCGCCGTGATCGCTCAGATGTGGACTGTGGCTGTGGTGCTCCTCATCCCGGAGGGGGTGGTGGTGCATCCCCGCTTGCTCTGCCCCCGGCATCAGACCGAAGCCGGATTGAGAATAGACCAGGCTCTGGCTCTCAGATGACGCCATACCGGGGATGTGCGTGCTGGCGGTGCTGGTTCTCCATGCTCTGGCGTCGTGATGCGCCTGCTGGTGTGCGAGGTGAGGGTGTCGCTGTTGCTGCTGTTGTTGCTGCTGTTGCTGTTGCTGCTGCTGCTGCTGTTGTTGCTGCTGCTGCAGACTGCTGGAGTTCTGCAGCTCCTCTCGGTCACTGTCGTGCAGCACGGGCTTCACGTCCTGGTCTCCGAGGGGACTGTGCGGCCAGGGAGCCCCGCTGTCACTGTGAGACAGCGCCGTTATCCACTGGTGCGCATGGCTGAGCGGGTGTCCACCGCCCGGTAACGTGCCGTAGTCGTTCTGGAGCAGAGTGTGCGCGTCCCTGTACGCTGCCGCCTGCTGCATGCTCCCGGACTCTGAGTGCGGCGGCGGCGCGCTGCTGGGGGTGCTGAGGACGCTGTAGTGGTTGGACGTTGCAGTCGCCATAAGTATCGCAGCCAGAGTGGAAGCCGGAGTTAAAAAGAGAGTGTCTTTGACAGGAACTCTTTTGCGCCACGGGGCAGCTCGGCGTCTCTCTCCAGCATCTCCCGGGCGCTGTGCCAAGGGGACGCAGAGGCGCGCACCTGTGGTCCGCCTCGCTCCGCTCTTTATTGGCCAAGAACGGTTGACAGATGTGGTTACCCCTGACAGCACCCCGCTCATTGGTCACGGGAGATTGTACAGAAACCCCATTCACTTTGCCCAACAATACTTGCACTCCCTGCTTCAGGCTCGGGTACAAAAGTGAAGGGAGGAAAATCCGGCTTCCGTTTGTAAACATAGTAAAAGTGTATATTTTTATGTAAGTAAAATAAAAAATACACATCTGAGGGTTTTAAATACTTTATACCTCAATAGGTTGATTGGTTTTGTGCGTTAAACCCGTGCGTAAAAGTTGCGAATGCGTCTTTTAACCAGACAATTAATGCGTTTTTTTTTTATTATTTTTTTTTTTTTACAAATATATGGAATGTGATGCGCGCACGGTGACACAGTGATGGTTCTCTGAAACCTCCAGCTGCCTCCTCATCCTCCTGGAGGAGGGAGAAGAAGAGGGAAGGGAGTGCATGCTTCCAGGGCCAGTGGCCCGTTTCCATGGCGAAACCCGTGAATGGAACAACAATGCCAACGTCACAGCTGCAGTTTGCTCCTTCTTTTCGTTCCATTCCAAAGGGCCCTTTGGGGCCGCGCGTTCGGACGTCGGGGCAAATAATGGGAGGGTGAGCAGTGAGGGCAGCTCGAGGCCAAAGAGAGGAGGCAGCAAGAAAGGAGCTTTCAGCCTTCACTGCGCCCACCGTCGCCCTTTCACCCGGTTGTTGGGTAAACTTCGGATGGACGCTGTCCCACTGACACGCGAGTGTTGCCTTGACAAACGCCTGGAATAGAATATCAGCACTTTACTCAGTTCACCATAAAAAACACCTAAAAAATACTCACTTTCAAGCTAAGTTAAAGTAACTACACTATTGTAATATAATAATAAAAGGATTAAAAAATACAAAAATGTATATTTGTAAAATAATAAGGTTAAAAAGGTGTATTTGTAAACCCCTCCAGCAGGGTGTGCTGTGATTGCAGCCATTCCATAAAATGTAATTATAGCAAAAACCAAAATCTATATTCTTAATTTTTAAAAAACATTCAGACTTTTCTCTTAAACTAAACATTTGTATATTTATAACTTTTATTTACATATTGACATATAATTTGCTTAAGGTAAAGAAAAGAGAAAACACAAGTAGTGGGCTGCATCTCCAAAGATGTCCGCAATATTACAGACTTTTATAATCCCATTAAAAATGACTAAAAGACTGAATTTAGTTTGTTATTATTCAAGGAATATCTGCAAACGCTACCTCTGTCTGCAGGTACTATAACCTCTGGCAACAATGAAAACAAGAACAAAAAAACAAAAACTAACAACGTAGGATTTCAGTGTTTTATCGCTGGTTTCATCATCATGTTGTTTTTATTATTGACTAAAAATAAAAAATAACTCCACAACATCGTCTTTGAAGGAATGATCAGGAAATAGAAGATTTTTTAACAGCAAGAAATTATATTCCAATAAAAAAAAAATAATCATCATCACTCTGTTGAGTCCCTTTGGATTACATTTTTATCCTTCGGGTGCCGAGACCTACTTTTAAAAGTATTTTGTATAAGAGAAGTAATTGTATTGGCCCAAAGTGGGACACTGGCTTGTTAAACTTGACAGCTCTTGGAAAGTTTGAAAGCCTCAACAGGCAAAAAAAAAAAAATAAAATAACCAGACAGGTTTCACATTGTAAGCATTCCATCAACTGGTATAAATCAAATTTACTGCACATGGTGGGAAGAGTTTCTTTTTCTAAATATAGAGGATAAGATAGTCGGTAAATCTCGACAAGCTTAAGATTTATACGTCCCAACATGCATCGACTTACGGAGATCGAAAGAACACTGCTTTATGATTGGGATGTAATTCTCAGAATTACCAAATGTGTCGCCAGGGGCTCTGGCCAACCGTGTGTCGAGAGAGGCAAAACACATTACCCTAATGGACTAATATGCAAACTACTGGCTGCCCAATTACAGGACCTAATAACGCATAAATGATGCAAGTCCTGTTCTTACAAGTGGAAGAGGTCGTTGGTAATTCAGTGGAAGGGCTGGGTGTGCTGTCAACACGGGCTACATGCACATACTGTCTCTGTTTCCCTGTTACTGGTTCCGTATTGGGGAGTGAGAGTTAATGATGGAGAATCTGAGCGTTAAATTAACAGTAATTATACGGCCCCAGCCTTGTAAAGATTCAATTTCATCGCAAGTCTAATGGGCCTAAGTGTCCCTGCGAGCTGGCTGAACTCTCCGTGAGGTGTTTATGATTGAAAGGCAAGGCACACAAGACGGAGTGAAAACAAACACAAACCTTTTTCGCACATGCGCCGGGGAAAAATCTCACACTGGCAGATTCTGATGGGATTGTCTACAGAGAAAATCTGAATTTTTTTTAAATTTTTGGAGATTTGTTTTGGTCATTTTGACACACAACATGCATGAGAAACATTTTTATGAATAATTTGATTACATCTTTGTGTTTCAGTAATGCAGTTCTGAGCCATTAATGGTTAGCAGTATTTGTTTGGCCTCAGAGAATGACTTTTGGAAGTAACTTTGTTTATTCGTGTGTATTCTTATGGCTCATGTCAACAGGTATTCTTTTAAAGTCTAAAGTGAAAGTACAACTTTTTTGAAAATATCTTTTCATAGCTAATAATTTTGACATACAACGTGCATGAGAAAATATTTTTAAAAATAATTTGATAACATTTATGTGTTGCAGTAATGCAGTTCAGAGCCCATTTAAAGGTTAGCAGCCTCAGAGAATGACTATTGTAAGTAATGCAATGCAAAACTTTGTATATTTGCTTGCATTTTTTCAAGAATATATACTATTTAATGATTGGTCGTTGAAGGTGGATAGCTCCATATTAACGTCGGAGCCCTGTACTATGTTTAGCCTGCTTTTCTTCTTCGTGGCAGTAGGGTTCCGCAAGATATTGTCAGTTGTGCCTTTGAAAATTATCTTATTTCGCTTTTTTTTTTAGAAACATAATCTGCTGTTGTTGCAAACAGTGTGTTGCAGAGGAATCGTATTTTATTCCTGTTGATAAAACTGTGATTGGAATGCCTTTATATTGTTCAAATAGGAATCCTTCAGATTTTTCCAAAGAAAGAAGTGTGTCTTGGCTCCAAAACTGTTGAAAAACACTGCCCTAGACAACCAGTGACTGAGGTTTGGCTGAATAAAGTTAGATTTCCTACATATTATCGAAGGTAAATGCACTTATTTGGTGCAAAAACTCGAAATAAAAGTATCGTAGCAGCATACTCAAGTCATGTGCATTGTTAAAACTCGAAGTAGATCAATACCAAGACCAAAGTATCAAAGCAATATTTTCGGCACGCAAGTAGTGTTGCTTCGATACATGTATGACCAGCCCATGTCCCTCCCCCTGTGAGAACCCTTACATCGGGGTAACTGGGCCAACAGGTTGGAGGGGCTGGGGGGGTGCGCTTCTTTATTCTGCTGGACACAGGGAGATAATGGCCATTCCTCCACAGCTGGCCCACACAATCAAAGAGAGAAAGGGCTCAAAGGATTCCAGCTTTAACCAGACCATTGTCCAGGCTAATTACATCTGAATGCAAGACCCCGAGAACCCACCTCCCCCCTGAAGAAAATCTGCACAGAATACCCCAAACAACCCTTCAGGGATGAGGCCGAGCACCAGCATGGGGTACACGCGGAGGAATATACGTACCCTGGACTCCTTCATTAGCCTCTGAACATAAGCACACAAATAGACACAGTCACAAACACTTGTTCATTACCCCCACACACTCTCATCGCAGCAGTCCCTCATCAAAGTAGTGTCCCTCTCTCTCTCTCTCCCTCTCTCTCTCTCTCTCTCACACACACACACACTCATATGAGGCACTCGTATTAGATCAGATCTCAGCTTGCTGCTCTCAGATGAGATGAGGAGATCTTAGAGGACTTTGGCTGAATAGAATACACACTTAAGTGGCATTTCTCCCATGTACCTCCGTGATCCCAATCTTTACACTCCTTCTGCCCCAACTGGCTGCACCTGTGAGCTGCGATACAGTAAGAAACCGGAGCAGTAACATCGTATAGTTTTAACATCGTAAGAGCAGTATTTTTTCACGGTTAAAGACTAAGCCAAGGCGTGGGCAAACTAAGGCCCTGGGACCAGATGTGGCCCGATCAACTTTGAAAACAGGGCCGCCAAATGGTGCCAATTACGTGATTGGTTTATTTTGTGATTATACTTTTACCTTTGCCCTGCAATTCTCCTTATAGATGGCTGATGGAAAGATTTTAGCATTGCAGTTTAAGCATCATCGTAGAATTCTTTGTCCATGATTGGAATAAAGATTAAAAAACATATTTTTACCATAAAACATACTGTATACACTATATCTTAAGCACAAACATTGTTTGCATCCCCAAAATACACATAGATAAAAATATTAATAATTGACCTGTCATAAAAACATAGTTAATTTGTAAAAACTATAGGTTTTTACTCATTTCTTGGACTGGCGGGTCCTGAAATATGACATGGGGGGCCAAAACAGGAAGTCTCACAGTAGATGGCATTTTCATGTAAACTATAACAACCAATAACATTAGGGTCTGAAGTAGATTGTTAATAGAAAATAACGTAATGTTTGGTGGGCTGGAGAAAAAGTCAAAGCGCCCATGTCTGGTCTCGTGCATCACATTTGGACTTCCCTAAAATGGGGTCCAAAGAAGCTCAAATTTCAAATTTATTCCACCTTGTTCCTTAATCCAGATTAGGTAGGGTCTGTATGGGATACCAAGAAGAAAAATGCTCCAAAAGCTGTTGGGAGAGAATGGTGATTTTGCTGCAGATGGTGCTGTTTTTCGGGAGGAAATAGAGTGAGGTAAAATAACCCGAGGAATTCTGTTCCTGTTGTGAGTCAAAGAGTTGTGTGTGTGTGTGTGTGTGCATGAGTGGCAGATTACTCCAGCACGTCCAAAACCATGAATCATTTCAAGGTGAATTCAACCAGGAAGTTGAAAGAACACCCTAGCAGTCAGGGGTAAAACTAAGTCTAAGATATAAGGCTAAATAAGAGTGGTGGTGTTTTTAATGACTGCACATCCGTTTCCTTTGCGATGTTTTTCAAGCCAGTGTGTTTTTGTATTTTATGTCCATTATTGAGAGGGATCTCTGAAGCAAAAAGGAAAATATGTGACATGAAAGCACAACTTGCACTTACTGCAAATCTCAGGTGTAGACACAAGTAATGGGCAAAAATGTAAATTGTTTGCATCGGAGACGCCGGGTGCAAACTGTGGTTGGAGCAAAAGGTGAACTTGAAGCACAAAAAGGGCTTGAAGTATCTTTTTGAAGAGTAATTGCTGAAGGCGTTCGGAATTTTAACACAGCGGAGAACTGACAGTTGAAGTGCGATTGATGAAAGCAGTTGAACTGTCATTTACAGAGGGGCAGATGAAAGCAGATGAAATGTCAGCCCAAGCTGAAGCACCAGAGCTGGGGAGAGGGCAACGTGAGGAGTGGAAGGAGTGGAAGAACGAGTAGGAATAAAAAAAGTAACTAGTGATGATTACGTACACACATACATATATACAGTAAGTCAATTATGATTCGTGTATGAGCTATCTGTCTATCTATCTGTCTAGCTGTCTGTCTGTCTGTCTGTCTATCTATCTGTCTAGCTGTCTGTCTGTCTATCTATTATCTATCTATCTATCTATCTATCTGTCTATCTGTCTATCTGTCTATCTGTCTATCTGTCTATCTGTCTGTCTGTCTGTCTGTCTGTCTGTCTGTCTGTCTGTCTGTCTGTCAACTCATCCATCCATCCATCTATCTATCTCGCTACCTGCCTATCCATCCATCCATCCATCCACCTGTCTTGCTACAAAACTATCCATCCATCCACCCATCCATCTATCATCTTTCATCTATCCATTTATCATCCATCCATCTGTCTTGCTACCTAACCATCCATCCATCCATCCATTCATCCATCCATCTATTCATTCATCCATCCATCCATCCATCCATCCACCCATTCATCCATCCATTCATCCATCCATCCATCCATCCATCCATTCATCCATCCATCCATCCATCTATCCATTCATTCATCCATCCATCCATCCATCCATCCATCCATCCATCCATCAGTCCATCTATCATCTAGCCATGCATCCATCCATCTGCCTTGCTACCTACCTACCCATCCATCCATCCATCCATCCACCCATCCATTTGTCTTGCTACCTGCCCGGCCGTCCATCCATCCATCCGTCTATCCATCCATCTATCGTCTATGTATCCATTTATCTGTCTTGCTATCTACTTAATAATAATAGAAATAATAATAATAATAATACATTGTTATATAGTGCCTTACAAGTAACCCAGGGTCGCTTTACCAAAAAAAAATTATCCATCCATCCATCCATCATCCATCCATTTATTCATCCATCCACCCCATTGTACCATTATACTTTACCGTTATATGTTATTTACAGTATGTTCACAATGACAGGCCCATAGAGAAAGGAACCTGACTGTCAGGCCGTATGTCTTGAGCTTTAGAGGATGAACACGAACCAGATCAGAATCCTTCCCTCCAGTTTAGGTGAGTCAGGATTTATGGACTTAAATACCATTTTCCCTGGACACGTTTTACATTTAACTCGTGTGAGAGTGTCAGGGTTAGGAGGTCTCGCCGGGTGTTCAGTTTAGCGATGATTTATTCTCTTTCTTCAATTTATTTCCCTTTTCACCCCAATCTGCCTCTAGGAGGACAAATGGAGGAGAAACGGCCAGCCCACTAACCATTCCTCACACACACACGCACGCACAGTGACAAATACTTCCACCAGGAAGCACAGTCAAATTCATCTCTCCGTATTGCACTTGCAAGGTAACCCGGGCACAAACACATGCTCAATGCCTCCAAATGACTCTGAAAGTCAGGTTTTCTGTTAGCAATCAGAGAGGTGGCCGTTGCGAAGAACAATAAATTCACACAACACTCTCCAAGTCCCAGGGCACCAGGACTCCTATAAGACTTCCCATGTTGTCCCATATAACTGTCTTCTGAGGACTCATAAAGACACCGGGGGAGGCTGCTACCTCTGGGTGAGTGGTCATAATTCATTACTAGGTATTTTTACCATGACATTGCTGTCACAGCGCACAGATTCATCTCGTCCCCTGCTTTATTACGCCCCACACAAACTCCCGATAGGAGAAGCGTGAGTGCGGCCATATTTTAAAGACGGCTCGCTGTCACATCCCGGTTTGCCATTGAGGAGCGCGGTCTCACGGGTTCAGGCTTTACGCCTCACGTCACTTTTGCTTTGGGTTGTAATAACAACCCCCTGCCTTTGCTTTACAAAGTAGAAAAAGAGCATATCTCATGCGGGGGGGGGCCGGGCCCAGGAGGAGGGGCAGGGCGGTCGTTAAACCCACTTGAAAGCTCAGCGCCCTGATCGATAGTCTTGGGACAAGGAGGGATTAAAATCAGTCTAAGTCTCTTCTAATCAATACTGATGGCTAACCCTGGGGTTAAAACTGGTGTAAATCTCCATGTGTCCATACGCAAGTCTGCACTATGGCCTACAGTACGGATAAATCTGCAGCTATCCATGCAAATGGACACACAATGGGTTACGGTGCAGAGTCGATGTGAATGAGTGCTGTTCAGACCTTCAACTGCAGCATATCGCTTTGTCTCAATGCGAATATACAGCACGCCCCGGTGTCCCGTTAGGAGGTGGAGGCAGTAAATTGGGGCTGGTTGACGGAGATGACCGGAGTGTGTAAAGCTGTCAGGATCGTGTTTGAGTGAGAACGCCACGGTTTCCTGTTTGTGTGAAGGACGAGGCGACGGCGGAGCGCTGACGTGCTTGATTGACTGTTTGATGCCCTAATGTTGGAGGGACATTTCTGCTTGGATTGATTTTACAAGCACAGGTCTGCGTATCAATTACCAATAGTGATCAATGTAGTTGCGGACAGACAAGAGCCGGGGCAAAAGTGTCCAACATCTATATCCTGACCAGCTAATTCCTCCTCTGCTGTGATTTACGCCTGTTTCTTAAATGGTTTTCTGTTGCCTCTAATCATGGGGGACAGACTTTTAAGCACACGTGTATTTTTGGACAATCCTATAATACGGCTGCCATCCAATTAGATATTATGCAACGTGTAATTGTGATATTGCGGTTTGGACAGTCGCAAAACAAAATCATGGTTATTAAAATTATTAGTTATAGTCACAACTATTTAATTATGTTTTTTGAAATTGCTAATTTTTTTTTCCTGCTTTTCTTTATTAACCTCTCCGTTGAACTTCCCCATGAACAAAATTAAGTTTTGTTAAAAAATGGAAACAAATTGCTATGTTTTTGAGTAAAATATTAAAAACATGCCGTAGTATGTGATTGAAATATAAATATCAACACTAACAAATGCAACTTTAGTGGTAATTTCCAGTTTACTAAAATATAAGATTAAACCATCTGTTGTTAAAATTTATTTATTTATTTTTTTCACAAAATTTGAGTAATTACACCACACCTAAGTAATTCCTTCCCTTCTCTATTACTATTTTACTGACATTGCCATATCATGAACTTGTTGTCTTCTGGTATTATTTTTCTTTTCCCTTGTCCCGCATTTTTTATGTTCTCTTCAGTGAAGTATTTTCTCTGAGAACCACTCCATTCTTCAGTTTTCCACGTTTATTTGCAACAACAGAACATTATCTTGAAAGAATTATATTTCAGGAGCAAAAATGTAGTAGTCAATATATAATATACGTAATCTTTATTTGATCAAATCTTCAGAGATTAGAAATTATTATTACCAATTCTAATTTGTTCTTGTTTTTCTTCAATGATACAGTTTATTGTAAACTATTATTGGTGGCTTAGTGGTTAAGGAAGCGAACTTGGGTCCACAAGGCTTCAGGTTCAAATCCAGCAGCTGCCAGGTTGCCACTGAGATGCTCTGAGCATAGCATCATCCCGACCCACATAATTTCTTGCGGTCGGTGCAATGTGATTTGGTGGCACCTGCTACCCCCTGTGACCTGGAAACAGACGAGCAGTTATTGTGTCTGACTGGTGATTCACTACAGTAGTAAAGAAAATAGCAAATTAAAAGTGGAATCATGGCTTTCGCTTTGGCCAAGAGACAATGTCTAAGTCTTTGGTGTGAATCTCCAGGGTTCAGATCCTAGGCAAGTTGGAATCCTGGTTTCTCGCAGGAAGGTATCGTACGGTGCAATGGGATTTGGGTGGCAGTTGTTGCGACCCAGTAAAGAATAAATACGTACAGATAAATACGGATGTATGGACGGTCCTGTCGTAGTTCAGCACAGCAGTAGACATTTGGACAGAGAGACCATACGGTGGACATCCGTGTGTACTGCAACCCTGTGTAAATCATCGCTGTTTGGCTCAAACCAATAGCCTTTGGTGAAGTAGTGTTTGTACAGGAAGTTTTATACATCAGGGATGGAATTCCACATCCCACTCATTGGTCACAAAGGAAAATCCACTCCAGTAATAAAGACCTTGTAGCCTGTGATTGATATAACACTAGTCGCTTTTTGCACCCACGCAGGAATGCATACAAAAGCCAGCAGGCAAGGCAGGAGTAACCCATTTATGCTATTAAAGCTTATTTACTTTTTTTTTTTTTGTAAACCCACGGACCCCTGTGTCGCAGCATGCAAAATGCCAAGAGCGTCTGAGGTGATTTTAATGCAGATCAAAGAATGCAGCAACACTTTATTCCTGACTCCGAATGAAAAAAAAAAAAAAGAAAAATCCTTTTTTTTACCTTCCACCGTTGTCCTGCAGGTGTCAGAAATTAATTACAGATATATAAGAAAAAAAAAAAAACACCTTTTAACTTCTCCCGAGTCAAGGTCACAACGGTGATGCCGTGAGGCTGAACCTGGACCACAACAACATTTAAAGATTCTGTTCTGAAACCAAGCCAAGATGAATGTCCAGAAATCGAAACCAAGACGGATGAGGGAGAGGCCTTAGGGGGCAATAGCGGTCGTTCCCAGTGTAGTAATCAAACCAATCTCTGTCTTGTTCTTTTACTTGTTTTATGTCTCCGCCATACCCGTCCCTTTTTTTTTTTATCATTACTCCCTCTTTTCCTCCTCGTCTTTGTTTACAAGTGACAGTTGAATGTCTTCATTCTCCATGGCGGAGCCACATAACGCCGTTTGTCTGTCATCAGCATTGGATACAGATGTGCACAAGTTCATTAAAGCATCTCCCGGCACATGGAATTTGTGTTCCTTGTAATGAAGGAGTAAATTCACCTTGAAACGCAGTGTCAGTGCGGTGTAGTACACGCCGGAAGGACGTACTCCTCCTGTAGTGTATCTAATTTAACGCCCTCCTGTGTCATTAGCTTGTGTGTTAAGGTACTTTTAAATAAACCCGGGATGTGTTCGCACCGTGTGAATGGCAGGTGTAACTGCTTTTGGGAAAGGAACGCGGCTTGGCCCTATTTTCCTGCCTGCATATCAAATGTGTCCGTGCAATTGAAAAGCATAATTCAGCGTAGGAGAAAAACACAGAAACTACTCTTGAAGGCAGCCTTGCCAATTAGTTTGCAGCTCAGATCTCAAAGCCTCACTGGTGAGGTGCCAGGCTACATACCAGTTGGTTAATTTGTGTAGCAGTTCCGTATTAAATATATGCATGAGGCTAATTCAGGTAGTGTCATAGCCCTGTGGCTGTGCTGAACATCACGCTTGCTCCCATTAGCGATGTTTCTGCCTGCAGTGGAAATCAACAGAAGTCGAGGCCGACGCTGGGTTTTTGCATAAAGCAAACAAAATTTAATTTGCTTCACTAAATCAAAGTCTAGAGCCAAATGTAGGACTCTTTCCCTTTTCACACTCTCTTCCTTTTTTTCCCTCCATCTTCACTCTTTTCTCGGTACGTCTGTCTGTCTTGGTCGCTCTCTGAGGAATAAATTACTAGAGAATCATGAAAAGTAAAAAAAAAAAAAAGGGAAGGGAGAGATTTCAGTCAAATGGGAATCCCCCCTCCCACCCTCAATCAATCCCAGCATGCTCCTGCTTTGGGAAACATGGGTTTATGTGTCTCTGATTACTCTGTACGTCTCTTTGGTCAAATGAACAAATATGTAGGCGGATGTCTTTCTCTCACTTTCACACTTAATTGTGCAAAATAAAAAATTGGAATACAAGATAAAAGTACAATAAAATATGTACTTATCAGGGCTAAGCTTAGATATAATCATTTTCTATTACTCTAAGGTGATAAAAGTGAAGAATATCAAACTGCATTGGGTCCTATCACCCTGAGAGGCCAGTTATAATCTGTGGCAAGTTATAAAAAATTCCATTAAAACCCTATCTAATTACATTGCCACACTTTAATTATTAAAATACTCCCATATGTATGTTTCCTTTCTGCCAAGTTCATCATCACCTGTAAAAGTTCACCCAGGAACTTGGAAAATACAGAAAGGGGGCAGCGTTGCTGCACATAAACACCAGCCGTGCATTTGTAGCTGCCCAGCCTAAGTGAATGTAATGATTCATAACATGATTATAGTTGCATTTCCTCCTATACATAGTCATGGAAAAACAAATTAAACCACTATTGTTTTCTTCATTCAATTTAGATTAGTTTTTTTAATGCAACTTTGTATTTTGACATATTAAAAACCTATTTTTTGACATTCAAAAGGAGGCGTTTTGGGGTCCTGTTGTCTGTGCACGCGTCAGTAAACACAGAATGAATCATTGAATATAAAGAGCGGTCGTGCATGGGTGTACGTGTGTGTTTTTGTTTGTATGCAGACAGAGACAAACAAGAGTTTGAGTGTGAAGCTGCGGAGTGTGTTTGTAAAAATACTTGTAAGTGTTGGTATCTGTGCATACAGGGAGGGGGAATGTAGGGTGGTGATGGGGTATGAGGTGGAGGGGTGGTGGTGGGGGTGCGGGGGGTGGTGGGGCACTGACTGTTCCTATTGAACTTGACCCGCGGGCCAGATCAATGTATGTGTTAGTGTTTATGTGTGTGAGAAACAACCCCGCTGTGTGTGTGTGTGTGTGTGTGTGTGTTTGTGTGTTCCTGCTGCCAGATCAATGTGTCTCCGTGTGCCACGGAATGAGAGAGCGCACTGATTACCCAGGGGGAGGCGGGAGGGAAGAGGAGGAGGAGGAGAATGAGAAGGATGCTGAGGGGGGGAGGGGAGAGGGGTAGGAGAAATGAGAGGATAGAAGGAGAGGATGATGATACAGCGAGGAGGAGAGAGGAGGAGAGGGGTACGGTGGGGTGATGAGATTGAGTAGAGGACAGAGCTGAGACCAGGATCAGAAGAGAAGCTCAGCTCATTTCATTTTCATTTTCCCTTCATTTCACTGCGAGCTGAGGGCATTCCACGTGGATGGGGTGCCAAAATTTAGATCCTCAGCCAGATGGCACAGATCATTCGGGAAATAGCAACAAAATCTGAATGGAATGGGATGGCCGGGGGGTCAGTCATCCAGATTTCTTCCTGTCTGTTGGTATTTTTCCCAGATTCCTTTATTTTTTTCCTTCCCCAGTATGCTAATAAACCAATCACAAATTTGGACATTTGTGTCCCTTAACTTAAAAAATAAAACTTAAATCCTCACGATGAGCAAACGTTAACTCTTCTCGTGTTTTGGTTCAGTTACTGCAGCATAGCCTCGTGTCAAGGACTGTGACCCACTCCTCAGCTCTGCGGGGCTCCTCTCATCTCTCTGCTCTGAGAGTATTTCCAGAGCTGTTTGCAAACCTTCGCTGTGTCCAATCAGCTCATAAGCAGTGGACAGGGTAGAAGTGTGTGGAAGAAAAAAAGAAAAAAAAAAACACTAGCAGTTTCAAGCAAGGATGGAAGAATTTTCGGATCTACCCAGAAGGGTTACGTTTCATCTGTGATGAATTGCATCTGTGCGTAAATAAAACCGCTAGAAAGAATCTGCATCAATCTATTACTTCCTGATGAGCATGAAAAATAGAGTTCAGGGACGGTTAAAAACCAAAAAAAAGAAGTTCATTGTTTCCCAGGTTGATGGAAAGACGCCTCATGCCCAGACGTGGTGTTTAATTAAAGCTGCAGTGTGTGGGGGACGACGATGATATTCCGGTGTTGCAGTAACATCCGTTACGACTTCTTGTTCCGAAGTTGCGCGGAGAGATGGAAACAATCCCAGTTGGCATCAGGCAAAGCTCAGGGTACACCACAAAATGCATCTGTATTGCATGAAAAAGGATGATACTGGTTAGCTTCGTTTTGGTCACGTAGCAGTTCTTGAAGATACTTGAAGGCAGTGGCGGGCCGTACATTTCAACTGTAGGCCAGTTAGCAAATCTCCTAGTTCAGATTCAATATGTTGCAAGATGACATTGTCAGACTCCTGGGAGAGCCTATGCAATAATATATGTGTTGCCTTCTACGTAGGGCCAGCTAGAAGGCCCTGAGGTCGCATCTGCAAGATGATTGGTCTAAGCACTGTAAACTGAATAGGTTGTGTCCATTCACTTACAGTGGACAGAGCCTTCACCATTGATTCTAAAGGCTCTGGCAGAACATTTTTCATTGGATAAAAAGTTTTTATGCAACTTTTTTAATGTTAAAACCATTTTTATATTAGTTTTATTTGAGAATATTTATGAATAAATTTTCCGGAGTATGTTTTGACCAGCAGAGAAGGCTTTGCTGGCCCTGACGGTCCACCACTGCTTGAAGGTACAGTTTGGTAGGTTTTTCTTTTCTTTTATTTTGGTAAATTATCAGAAGCTGCATCAGATGACTTTTTGTTCAATTTTAGGATTGAAAATGTAACCGAAAAATATTTCAGGAACCTGGAACAGCCGTGTAATATTATTAAAAACACTTCTAGACATCAGACCCATCCAGAGTGCTGTATTAAAAAGCTGCGTTCACTGATCCAGCTCTGCCTCATGATACAATTGCGCTACTGTATAAGTTAATGACTCGGCTCATTCTGAAATAATCAGCGAGAAAAGGCCGCGTGCCTCATTAACCATACAGTAAATATAAGCATGGAGATCAACCTACCAAAATTGATGACATCATCAACATCTCTAACTCCACTCCACAAAGACAGTGCTTTTCGTTTGTCTCGCTGCATGAATAGAAGTTGCAGTTGCTGCAGTTGCATCCGCAGATTTGCATGAAACCATATTACTCAAACATTGGCCCTTCATTTAATGCCGAGATAAGAAACCTTTACGTACCACCAGAGGGTGCCGAAGTACCACCAGTGGTGTGCGCACCATAGTTTGAGAACCAGTTGTTATGAAAGCGTTCCCTTTCGTTGGGATTTTTTTTGTCCACTTATGTGAGTTTTATTTGTGTTTTATCGATACGCATTACGTCAAAATATTTCCCGATGGTGTTCAATATAAAGTGTTAATATAATGAGTGTGTTTCAGCGTGCTCGAACCTCTGACAGGCACACACACATGTACAACTTCCACCCTCCAACCCCTGTCCCTGTCACTTCACCTCTGTAGGAAATTGAATTGCAGAGTCGACCCTACCTGACACCAGGCCGGCCCCATTGATTTTTATTGAAACTTGAGCCATCAATACTGAGATTGCTTTTGATTTGCGGTGTGTGTTCGTCTCCAGCAGTTCACCTCTGAGTCCGATCGCCATTACAGTCTTCTCACTGCCCTGGTCCTGTGAAGAACCCCCACCCGTCATGTTGTACAGGTTTTATTCTATCAGGTATTTGACCAAATTTACCAAATATCTTCTTCTCATTTCGACTTGTCCTTTTTTTCAGGGGTTTCCACAGCTACTCTGACTCCAACTACCCCTATGTCTTCTCTCACTGCGTCCATCAATCTCCTCTTTGTCTCCTACCTGGTTGCTCTGTCTCTAGGATCATTCTTCTACCAAACTGTCCCTCCTCTGAACATGTCCAAACCATCTCAATCTGTCTTCTCCAGCTTTTTCTCCAAACCTTCCTGTCTGTGTTGTCCCTCTAATCACCTCGTTCCTGATCCTGTCCATCCTTGTCTCTCCTAAAGAGAATCTCAGCATCTTTAACTCCTCCACCTCCAGCTCTGCCTCTTGTCTTCTAACTCTTCCTAGCGTCTCTAATCCATACATCGTGGCTGGACTTACAACCTGTCCTGTAAACCTTTCCCTTCACCTCAGCTGACTCTCTTCTACCAAATATGCTTTTGAATAATCTGTCATTGACACAATGTGATTTTGGTCCAATGAATTGCCCTTTGGACACAAAGTCATCAAAAAGTCTGTAGAAATTAGACATGTGGAGAAGAGCATCAGGACAAAACAATGTCAAAACCTATGGAAATGAACCTTCTAGAATGAGAAATCGAGACAGGGTCTGGGACAGCATACAAAAAATGCATCTTGACCTTTAAGTCCGTCTATGACCTGCTGCGTTCACTTTCCTTAGGAATGGTTTTAAAAAGAAGAATATTAGGGAGAAAAAGAGGTGCAACAAAGAAAGAGAGAAAGAAATAGTTCCAATTACAGCAGCATCTGAGCCACGAAGACACCAGGGAATAAATAAACTATATAGAGCTTTACGTGAAACGGTGGAGACGCTCTCTAATGGCTAAGACTAAAATTTGTTGAAAAACAAAACCCCTGTTTTTTTTTTTTTGGTTATTAATACAATTTCTATCCAGGTTAACATGAGCTGCAGTGTTTACCAACTGACAAGCTCACACCGTTACCTGACTGCAGAAATCCAGGCTGTGGTGGTGCATACTAATGCCCAGCCAAGAGCTCCCTACTGGGCTTAACTTGATCCTGATGCACCCTTGGATGGCTTAGCAAGTCTGGATTCCTTTTCTTGTGGTTAACCTATCACACGTACACAAATACAGACACAGAGAGAAGGGTGGTGGTACGGGGGGGACGGAGAAGGAGCTCGGTTATGTTTTACGAGAACCAGCCGCAATTCAGCATCACCACAAAACAAAGCACACTGACCTGTGCGTGCGTTGGTGCGTGCGTGCGTGTGTTTGTTGTTGCTCTCGCTCGTTCTTCACAAAGCTGCAGGTCTGTGGAGCTGTCAGTGCTTCTTTTCCCCGGGACCTCCGCTGTTTCCCTGCTCTAACACACATGCTGATAGACGCTCATATTTCCTATGGTAACAAGCGTGAAAATGGCCTCATAAATCCAGAGTGATTTTGCGGGGACCACATCAGTGGCCTAAAGGAGATGTATTATGTAAATAAAAACAACACGCCATCATCACTAATACCAGCGTGCCGCGAGATCATAAAGGCGGGAAACCGCTGCTTTGGTTTGATGAGGTGTGTTGTCACCTCTCCGTGTGTGTGTGTGTGTGTATGTGTGTGTAAGTGTGTATTGGTGGAATTTTACTTCAACAGTTTTCTGCAAAATGATTTGATAATTCATTGTAAGTCTCTGATTGGTTTGTTGGGGCCACTATCAGGAATCGTAATAATAGTACTGAATACAGGAATCCATCCATCCATCCATCCATCCAACTATCTATCTGTATATCTGCCTATGTGTCTATCTATCTATCTGTCTATCTATCTATCTATCTATCTATCTATCTATCTATCTATCTATCTATCTATCTATCTATCTATCTATCTATCTATCTATCTATCTATCTATCTATCGAGCCATCCATCCACTCATCCATCCAACCACTCATCCATCCCTCCATCCATCCATCCATCCATTTTTATGCATATTTTTGTGAACGTCTAACTTTGTGATAGTCTTAATAAAAACTCATCTTGGGTTATTAGTTAAAACTACTTAGTTTAAACTACTAATAACTACATTTCGTC
>JAFBJS010002183.1:0-13644 GCA_016785265.1 Paraplagusia blochii | reverse complement strand
TCTGTCTATCTATCTATCTATCTATCTATCTATCTATCTATCTATCTATCTATCTATCTATCTATCTATCTATCTATCTATCTATCTATCTATCCATCCATCCATCCATCCATCCATCCATCCATCCATCCATCCATCCAATTGCTTATTTTTGTGAAAGTCGAACTTTGTGATAGTCTTAATAAAAACTCATCCTGGGTTATTAGTATAAACTACTTAGTTTAAACTACTAATAACTACATTTCGTCAATGATGCCTTTAGTGACTTAGTTGTACAAGGACTTTTACGGATGTAATTTTACGAGGATCTTTATTTCCTATCAGCTCTGATAAAGTCTGTGTTTGTTTGTCTGTTATAAAGACTGACAGACTGAGAGTCAGAAAACCGTGGGTCTGTGGTTTATGTTCTGTATAAATGTTGCTCCAGCACACATTAAACACCGGCTCTGTTTTATGTTTGGTTGTGTACGCGGCGTTTTGTGCACGTGCAGGCACATGAACACTTGTGCGCGTGCACACCAACACACACGCTCGCTGCCTGCCTGGCTGCAGCCGCTGATGGATTGGCTGCACTCCTTTTGTGACAGACAAGGAATGGATGGAGAGCTGAGAAGATGAAGGAAAGAAAAGGATGAAGGGCTATATTCGCCTGTGTGTCCGTGTGTGTGTGTGTGTGTGTGTGTGTGTGTGTGTGTGTGTATATATATCGGTGAAGTGAAGAAAAGAGCTGAGTGCAGTGATCTCGGTGCCAGGGAGGATCTTACATGGGGCCAAACAGATCATTTCCTCCTCAGCAGCACGTGTCATTTCCTCTAAACAAACAGCTCTTCTGTGGACAGGAGAGAAGCTGGAGACCTGCTCTGTCAATCTCTCCTCACTCCTCACCCCTTCCTGTCCTCTCTCTCTCTCACCTCTGGCTGTGAGCATATATATATATTTTTTGCCCAGTATATCAACAAACAAGGAGTGGTAGGCTGGGTTGGAATGTCTTCATAATCCAGCATTGGCTCGTGAACATTGGGTTTTTGCTCTACTTTTATTTCCTTTATATTTTGTTGATTAATTATGGATTGACACAGAAAAAAAAAAAATCAATAAGTACTTTAAGGATTCATTGAGAATCATCAATCACGTGCAGGGTCTCCCTTTGTCATCGTTCATCAGGTAAAGGGGGGGTTGTACTATGTTTTTGCAAATTTGGTGAGAAATGAGCTGTTGATGAGGTCATTGTATTGTAATCAGCGGTATTTTTCGCTAAGTTGGATACTCCAACGCTTAAAAGAAACTTGTTATGAGCACTTGGACAAACAGAAGGATTTGTACAATAATATATTTATCATAAAAACACATTTAACCCAGAGGCTGGGAGTTTGAAATTGCACTTATTGTACCCCCTGTTGGGCAGAGTGGGGCTTGCTATCGTTTTGCCACTTTAAATTACTGAATTAGTTGATTTAACGACAAGAGATCATCATCGGTTAACCCTATGTTTTGTTTTTACACCTGTCAACAGTCAAAACTGATGGAAATAACTGTTATTTATGGTCTAATACAAACATCAACACCACATATGCATTTGTTTATGTGCATTTATATGTAATTGTTTGTGAAAAGGGAAAAAAAAAAAAAACTTCCAGTGCAAGACCACCTGTCGTTTCTGCAGTAAACAGCCATGTTAGGCATTGTGTCAGACATAATTTGTGTTTTCCTACGAGGAGTGTGTTGTGCGTACAAACCACCAATTATGCTCGCTCCTAATGACACACTTAAAGACGTAATTAGGCCTGTCTGTTTCACCGCTAACACAAAGCCGTATCACACCGCACGCCAGTGCACTCTCCGTTTCAGGGAGAAAGGTTCACGTATGGAGCGGCGAGGACGGAGATGTGCATTTTAATTAACGTGATAATCATGCACGCTTCACGTATGTATCTTAGATGGCGAGAAAACGAATGTGACTGACTGGAAATGGATTTATGCATATGAGGTCATGCTGCAAACAACGAAATAGTCACGAAAAAAAAAAAAAGAAACAAACAAACACAATCTGCCCAGTGGCTTTTTCTTAGTCGTAGGCGGTATTTATATGATTATGTCACCGTTTTTTTGGGGAAAAAAAGGGGATTAAAAAAGAGCCTTAAGTATTTTGAAAAGGTAACAAAGACATAATGGTTGCACTTTTGAGGTTAGTAGAAGTTACACACCTGTCTTAGAACTTTTTGACCTCGAGTCTCTAACTGGTTGTCCCATTGGATTCTCTTTTAACACCTTCTAGTAAACAATAGGTGACTATTTTGACAAGATCCCGATTACATGGTCGAATTACAGGATGAGTTACTGTACGAACATATGGTACAGTACATAGATTGAGCTGTCGGAGCGTACACCCCCAGGAGGAGACGAGGTGGTGACGGCCGGCACATGTGCTGAGCAGAGATAGCGCTCCAATCCATTAAGGTTAATAAGATCAGATCTCTGAATAGAGATTTCCTGATTAGAAGCCAAGAAACCGTTCAACATTTCTGAGAATAACTAATCCAGAAGAATTAATGTGAGCAGTAAAGTGATTGGCTCTGGAGTTTTGTGTGCATAACCATGGACGTTGTCTTTTTCTACTAACAGGTGTTGCTGTGTGTTCTTGCTTCACTACAGAGAAATGCAAAATGACTGAAGAAGAACAACTGGGATAAAAGCCTGCATGCTGATAGGCTGATTAGCCTGAGCGATGATGTGGCAGTAACGCAACAACAGGACGACATCTGCTGTAAAGAGCAAATGGTAAGAACATGGACATCAAATGTTCTTGTAAAGATGATGAAGGGGTAGCATTCTGTAAGCGGGATCAGGAATGAGGTGATTAGAGGGACAACACAGGACAGGAAGGTTTGGAGAAAAAGTTAGAGAAGACAGATTGAGATGATTCGGACATTTTCAGAGAAGGGACAGTGGATACATTGGTAGAAGAATGATCCTTGAGATGGAGCTACCAGGTAGGAGACAAAGAGGAGATTGATGGATGCTGTGAGGGAGGACATGGATGTACTGTAGTTGGAGTCAGAGGAGAAGATGGACAGAACAGGGGGACATGGGAAATGTTGGTTTGGTGTGGCAAGCCCAAAGGAGAAGAAGCAAAGATTGCCTATTGTTTTCCAAAGAAATACTGATACATAACACCTGATATCTTAAGTGGGTGCACCCCCTATTTTGAGAACCTTCAGTTAAGGCCTGGGAGATATAAAACGTTAAGTGGTTCAAACAGGGCAAAGGAAAGACATATTTATTTTGATCTGTATTTGGATGAAAAATAATTTTGAGAGTCACATGTAGCATTTATTAGTTATTTATACTTCTTTATTGACCATTTTTTTATATCAAAGTGAATGGAAGTGAAGTTAAGCATAAATATTGTTTGAAACAGCCATATATTACACAGCTCTTAGGGTCCTCAGGGTGTTGTAGTGTTAAAGATGCAGTATTTCAGGATTTCCTGGCACAACCCAGGGTATAGATACTTTATGCTTCCTGTTTGTTGCTTTCTTAGTTTTGTTTTAGGACAATTGATCCTTAAATTGGACACTGGGGCCGAGTCAAGGGCAGAAAGATGGAGTGTTTGTTTGAACTAAGGAAAATGGCATGTCAAAGTCATGTATGACATCCTTTATGATGTCATCTACTGGGGAAACGCAGGCATTGCAGGGAAAAGGCCGAAGTATAATGGTTTTACAAATAATCTAGTTTGGACAATGTTGGCGGGCCGGATTTAAGAGCTCAACGGGCCGTACCCGGCCCCCGGGCCTTAGCTTGACCATGATTTCTGGGTTAAACAGTCCAATAAAAACGTCACCAGCTCACAGGCAACCAAAATAAAATAAAAAAAAAAACAATATATGATCAAAATTAGGATAAGACACCCTTGGACTGAAGTCAACAACACACCAAAGTGTTCCTTAAACAAGAACGCTGGGGCTCAGAAACTAAGCTACAAGAGGCACAAGCCTTTGCCTGAACCTTGAAATATACACAGTGTGTGTGTGTGTGTGTGTGTGTGTGTGTGTGTGTGTGTGTGTGAGAGTGTGTATTTAGCAGCCCTCACTCTCGAGCTCCTGCTTAAGAATCCAGTCACATCTCCTGCTTGCAGGCAGGCAGTGAGGTGCTGTCACACTTACAGGCTGGCTTTGGATGAGAATGGTCAGATATAAATATATATATATGTATAAATATATATATTTACCTCGTACACACCAACACACACACTCATACATATATGTGTGTGTCGTCCTCCCTATGAAGCTCAGTCCTTTCTTCTTTGTCTCCTCACTTTTTGTGCGACAGCTGCGTGTGTGCACAGGCTCTCGGCAGAATTGATAAACCCACTTAGACTCTCCCCTGATCTCCCTGCTCTGGGCTGGTAGCCCCTCGCCTCATCTCCTGCTCTCTCTCTCTCTCTCCCTTCCTCTCCCTCTCACCCCCTTTCTCTGTCTCTCACACACGTGCAAAGCCCCCTGCTTTTGCTGCTAGCTGATCTGTAACGGCCTGCCACTCAAACGCAGCTCTGTTGAGACTCTGCACAAAGAAGAAGAGGAGGCTGGAAGTACAGGGAGGAGAAGAAAGGCTGGAGAGGGGGTGGTGGCACAGTGAGAAGTGGTGGCAAGGGAGGCACGGTGGAGAGAGGGAAGGAGGAAGAGAGATGGAGAGAGAGTATCAGTGTCTTTCTTAAGGGTGCCTGCGAGCTCCTGCTCCCTCGCTGCCTCCTTATCTCCCTACTCCTTACTCTCCTCCAACCGACTGTCTCAGGCAGCTGCTCCTCACTCCCCAACTCTCCAGCGCAGCACCACCCCACTTCATTACTCCCCAAACCGACAGACACCCTTCTTGTTTCTCCCTCACTCTGCCACATCTTCTTCTCGCGTCTTTATTTCTTCCCGTAGCTGACCGAATGTCAGCTCGTCTCCACCTCATTTACTTCCCCAGACAGTGAGACTTAGTAAAGAGATGAAAGTGAGAAAAAAAAAAAGTAAAGAAAAGACAGGAGGGAGAAAAAAGGACACAAACAAAGAGGGGGAGAAAAAAAGAAAAACAGAGAGGGGGGAGGTGACAAGAAGACAACCGCAAAGAGGCATAACTCACAGGAATTGTAAGAATGGAGACGTACGCGGTCTGTAAAAGATTTATTTTTTTTTTTTTCTGAATAGGTAGTGAGGCTGGAAGCTGAGAGGAAGAGCCGAGCTCAGACCTACTCATATTTTATGAGACTACACTGTATCTCTAGGTTTGCATCTAAGAGTAAAAATCTATGATCAGCAGCTCGTGCTGTGCTGTGCAACTAGTAATGTCTGAATCTCTCCAGCAGACACAGAAAAAAGTGAGAATAATCAAATTTATTTGTTTTTTGCTAAATTATTTGTTTGCTTCAATGACCACAGAGAAACATTGTACACCCTGTGTCAAAATGTGCATAAGTAATGAAGAATCTGTGTGAAGAAAACAAACGGTGCCGACAGAAACCTTGCAACCTGTACGGAGAGGCCGTTGCTGTGGGGCAACAGCGCTGACAATCACGCCCCAATGCAGCCCCTGGCAAAGGCAAGAGGTTTTGATCAGCGAGCTGCAGTTTGGCTTTCATACAGACACTGATGCAACTGTTGCTGGAGAATTGCTGGTGTACAGGGTGAAGGTCAACAATGTGTGGATCCTGAAAAAAATACAGAAGCAAGACGGGAAATTTTGTGCTTGGAGGAACGATGAAGTCGGGGTACACGAGGAAGTACACTGAACAGTGAAATGGTGAGCACTTGGAAGAACAGGTCCGAGTGAATGAGAAAGCAGCAGGGAGGAAAGTGAAGGTGCATTGATGAGGTTGGTGGGTCTCAACCTGTGGGACGTGTTCTACTGGTGTTACATGGGCTTGCTGGGGCGCAGCGTGGAGGAATCCTTTGCATTCAGGATTTTTCATGCTCTTTAAGATGGTTTTGCACATGGGCTGACGACAAACGATGTTGGGGATGAAGGACAGAAAACAGAAAAAAGCAGGAAAACAATGAGGGATACTTTTTCAGAACAACTAAAAGAATAATTTCATGCATTTTTTATTTCAAAAATGCTCAAAAAAGCTTATAAAACAATTGCAGATTTCTCTAGCGTACTGTCCCAGGTGACCGAATCAATCAAGTAATGTTTTAAGGGAGATTAAAAAAAAAAAAGTGAGGACTCTCCTTGCAACCCTGGGAATTTCACACCAAAACAGCTTCTGCCAATGTGTTTCATTAAGTTAATGATTGTGTCACAGTGAGAAAACAGCATGTGACAAAACAATCAGCGTGTTAGAAGCTGCGGCAAAGCGGAGGGAGGAGGAGGAGGATAAAGATGCAGCGGGACAGAACGGGGGGAGAAAAAAAAAAACGCAGGGCGAGTGAAGATCAGGAAACAAATATCGACCCGTGATCCTGAGCAAGTCTAGACAAATGACAGCGGCAAAGTTGGAGATAAGGTTGAGGAAGACTAAAGAGACAAAGAAAGGAGTTTGTGGTGGAGAAAAGAGTGTGCTCAGCATTATGGATCCATCGCCCTGGGTTAGTGAAGACAGAGAGAACTCTTCATCAGCACCTCCGTTGCTGCCGATATTGCCGAGTCATCATTACGCTCAGATACACAGCTGCAGGATTAAAAAAAAAAAGCACCTTGGATATCAGCACCTCCATTATCACTCATCAGCCTTGTCACTACCACTGTACATGATAAAAGTCATCAGACAGAATTCAGATAAGTTCACAGTGAATTCAATTTAGATGAATGACACCAGTGGTGGAGGTTAATCCCCTTTTAACTGTTCCTTCCAAGGCCTAATGAGAAACGTTGGAGCTTTCGGGCATCGTTCCCAGCACCAGGCTCACACACCTGCCCCCGGCCAAAACATTATAACTATGCAAAACTCTCTCTTTTTTTCTACTTTTTGCACGCTCCCTCTCCTTCCTTGTTTCCTCTCTCAGTTTTTAATTAAACAGAAGCAGGGGGCTGCAAAAAAAAAAAAAAAAAACCTGCTACTAATTACACAGCCACTGCCTCTCTCCTGCTCTCTCCGTCTCTGTCTCTCCCTCTTTCTTCTATTTGCTTGTTTCTCTCCCCATCGTTCCTCCGTCTCCCTCGAGCTCAACTGGAGCTCCGCCAACAGCCTGTGGAATCACTTACCAGCTTTCACAATGGGGAGAGAGGACGTGAGCTGGTTGGAGTCACACACGCGCGTGCACTCAAATCTGAGTAAATTGCGTGCGCGGGCGCAGGCGCCTTGGCACAAATGTCTGCGATCGCGGATGCAGAGCAAAATGTTTGGAAGTCAAAGAGCTAAACGCAGACTCGCGGAAGTACAAGGATATAGGTCAGTGCTCGAGACACCCTGACCTAGCCGTTTAGCACCTCTGCCTTCGCTGGGTGTGTTAGTGTGAGGCGGCCGCAGGGGTTGGGATACGGAGGTGGGTTAATCAGCTCTCTAATGAGAGGGAGCACTAATCATATTTCACAATGACGGATGCACAATCACAACATCTGTATCCACCGACTCCCACCCCTCTCATTTTTCTCCTTCGCCTCCGTCTCAGCGTACCCCACCTCAATTCCCCTGCTTCCCTTCCATCCTTTCTACCGCTCACCAGATTTGGGAGCTCTCTATCACTCCCCTGTTTTCCTGATTACTCTCTTCTGTCCCTTTATACTCTCCTCTTTGGAGCAATCAAGCACGGAAGGGCTGAGATGACACAGAACACTAAAGACGTTTGGCTCGTGTCTCCATCACCCAAGTTTCCTTCATCCTCTCTCTCTCTGTTTTCTTTTTTTCATCCTCTCCCTCTGAGTGCCTTCTCTTATTTAAGCTTTTGCTTCAAGCAGGGGTTTCTGCTGGACTGTAATTTAACAACCTGCAGCCCAATCCATCACGCAGACAATCTGCACACACCAGAGCCATGCATCACCTGCGGGCCGCGTAAGTGTGTGTGTGCGCAGACGTGTCATGAGGTGTATTTGACGAGTAGATTGTAAGTAAATCAGTGGAATGCGAGATGAGGGGGTGGGGGAAAAGTAAAAGATTGAGATAGAAGACAATCACTTTGACAGAGGAAATGCACAGTAACAGCTCAGAGCTGTGTCAGACAGAGCAGGGAGTGATAAAACAGCAGTGCCCGGCTCCATAACGGCCAGTAAAGGCAGCAGATATGGAGCGATGTGGCTTTATAGCCAAAGTAGCTGGACAGAAGGAGTGGGCGGGACGTGGGAGCCCCCTCTGCTGCAATCAAGTCGCTGTCACCATCTGGACGCCATTTTAAAACCATCAGCTCTGGCTTCTCATGTAAACAAGGGCACAACCCCAGACATGCTCCCCTCACTTAATTGTTTTTTTTTTTTTCCCCATGTTTTGCTGGCAGCTGCCACCCCCAAAATGGCTGACTTTATGGGGTAAAAACAGGAGCCAGAATGGCTGACCTACTGTACTACACAGGAGGCCATTCTGTTCCCCATTATCCCAGCATTTCTGACTGTGAACAAAATATGTCGCGTTGATTCCCGTCCAGACTCATCCGTGCTTCAGCATTTGACTTTGAGTAAAAAAGGATACAGTGTATGAAAGGATAGGAAAAAATATTTGTTATTATTCAACCATAATGTATACAACTGATTGAAAACTAATGTTTTGCCAAAGCAATCCTGCAATCCTGTCTGGGTGTCATGTTTGAGTCTCACAAAATTGCCAAAAAAAAAAAATGGTGCAAAAAAACCCCACTATGTAGCTGAATGTCCAGGTCAATTAGGACAAAAAATATTACATCAATATATGTTGAAAAAGTATAATATACAATTTATATAATACTATATATATTGCAAAAATTGGGCATATTATGTAACTTTTAGTTGTTATTTACAGCCTTTTCTACAGTATATACATATATATTATATATAGCAATACATATAGCAGGCTTATTTAATGCCTCCTAAAAAATATATATACATACACATATAGATATATAAGGTAAAGGCTGTGTATAACCTATAAGTCACTTTATATGCCTAGTTTTGCATTTATATAAATATACTATATATACTGTATATATGTGTAAACTGGCAACTCTGGGCTTGTAGATGACTTACAATGTATTTTTTATTTATACCCTTCATATATTTATTTATTTACCTCTTCCTGTGACCTGCTGATTCTACCCCTCCCTAAACTTATTCTTTTTTTTCTTTTTTTCAGGGACTATTCCTCCAGTCACTCTTCGTGTTGTCTCAGTAACATTTCCCTCACAGTCTTTGTGATACACACTTTTTGTATAACTGAAGACCCTTCTATACTTGTACAGCTTTTATGAGCGTATATTCATAGACCTGTTACCCTTCACAGCAATACTTTTTCTGACAATAAAACCATTTGGGCAACAAAACAACTATCTTTTCTAGTGAACGACAGCTTCCTTATCAGATTTATCTGAATTAAAGCCTAATATTTTCCCTGACATTTTGATTCAGAATGGATTATAGGTTATCAAAAAACACACAATAACAAGAGAATTATGATGTGTTTACATGGATATGGGACAGAGTCTATGATAAAGGAAAAAAAAAACAAAACAAAACAGAAGGAACACGTCAGAGGGATGTGTGTGTTTTCCTGTGGGGGAACTGCACGTGTACGTGAGACTCAACTTTCCGACGCACGGATCCGTGCACGCACACAGACAGACACATATCGACAAGTGCAACGAGCTAATGACATGGAAATGATATGGTAATGATATGGTAATCTGGCAACATTATTCTTCCCACCAGAGACTGGGTGGGAGAGGAACCTGCCACAAACAGACACACACACACCCACACACACTCAAAAAAGACACGTGGAAAAAGTATGACATGGTATAGATTAAACACAGATCCAACGCTTTAAGGTGTTTACAAGTGAGAAAATACACATTACTGTCATTGACACATTTTCTACTTCAGGATCAGCTGTGATTACCACTATGTAAACTCCATGAATGAAACTTACTATAACTTCTCTGCCATGTAGGTCAAAAACACAGGTTGAACCTGTACCAGGCCTACATGGACCCAAACTCTCCGTCCATGTAGAAGTACAGAGATTCTCGAAAGAACCCCTGGAAGGAGCTGCTTTGTTTTGAGACTGATAGAAAACACAGCGGCTTTTAATTTTATGCCCGACATAATTATATCAGTCTGAGTAGGCACATAAAACAGAGGACTATTAATAGACATTTTATTGCCCGAGCTATAACTTTTTACACTGAATACAACGCTGCCGCCTTCTGGAGAGTCATGTACACTGCAGTCATCAATACAAAACTTGTATATATTAAGCCAAATGTATATCAATATAATTTTCCAAAAGGTGGAGGTGTTAATAAGAATTTTACTAAATGTAAAGGGTGTTGTTGTTGTCACTATGATATGTTTAAACACTGCTTTAACTGTGAATTTAATTGTTAAATCACTATGACACACAAAAAAATCCTCAAATCTCACCTTTAAACAAAAAAAGGTATACATTATTGTAATTTTAGTCTAGTGTAAAGTAAAAAACCTTTCTAAACACACCCAAGTTCAGTTAAAGGCTTCATAGTGTGAATATAGGTATCTTTACAATGGTAATATTAAAGGTAATATACCTTTTAATGTACTGTGTATTATTTGGCTAAATGGAAACTGATGGAAATATATTTTTCCACAGGATTTATTGAATATCCTGCTGGTAAAACATAGGTCCCATGCCCAGATCAGAGTTTAGTTGAGTTTAGTCATCATTTTGGATAAGATCTTAAACAAAGTATGTATATATATATATGTTGGCCTTAACGCCAGCTGAGCCAAAAGCTTAAAAAACCCATCTAAAATACTGTATTCCAAGGTGAACTAGGGCCTTGAATGCATCATCCTAATTCTTTGTTCCTTTCCTCTTCAGTCCTCTCTCTTTGCCTTTCTCCCTGGTTGCCAGCGTTTCCCTCCATTCCCATTTAAGTGGCTGTGATTGACAGGTGGGCTATATCCATGCAATATCACTCAGCGCACGTTCCTATTCCCTCCTGGAGCCTTCATCCGCCGGTCAAATTAACCTTCCGTGCCAATGGGAGGGGGCCCTGCGTGGGCCAATCAGCAGGTGATTAGGCCGTGGGTGGGAGGGGTGAGGGGTCACTGCGATGAGGCCATCGCAAGCCTGATTGGTTTCAATCAGCGGTTAGTCGCAAGGACAGCTGGGAGCTGAGCTGCAGTGAGCACTAATCAACGCATCCCACAGTGAGGCATGAACAGTCACACACACACACACACACACAAAGTAGATTGGTGTTGGCATACACTGACTGACAACATGGACATCAGTGTGTGTGTACACTTTCACATCCAGGAGAAAACACACACCAGAGACGCAGACAAATACACACAGCAGGACACCAGGAGAAGAAATGAACAGTCGACAGCATAGAGAGAAAATCCCATAATGCAAAGCGATATAACACTGGAGGGAAAGAGATCGGGGCCCGAGAAAAAGATTGAATGCTCAAAGCCGCTACAGAATCTCACAGTTAATAGAATAACTAATTGCATTGGATTCGTTAATTTGACCACTGTCACATCGGATCGGAACCCGTGACGTTAGTTATCAGTGCTCTGTCCTACGAGGCACAAATACACATGAAATGTCTTGTCCCCAATGCGGAACAATCCTGATTCTCTCCGCTGCGTCTAATGTCATGCTCACTTTCGTTCAGGCCGTGCTGGAGGACAGCATGGAGCGATCACGCCTCAGATGACAGGAGAGATGTCACCAAAACTGTGTCTTGTTGCTGTCTTCCAGTGGATAAAATCACCTGTCATGTTGCGTTGTCTTTAGGACAGCATTTGTCCTTTCCACAGGTGTGGGGTAATTATCTGAACTCTGATTTGATTCGACAACTGCAGTTCTCATGAGTCCAGTCAAAGTAAAAAAAAAAGATTTAACTGGATTTTGTCTCAGGTGCAGGGGTTTTCTTGTTATTAGAACATCTAAGGTACTGCACAATATACAGCCATTTGGTCTGAGCACTGACTGGACAGACTTATGTTCAACAATAACAACAGGATTTCCCATTCCCCCTGTTTTTTGTTTTATATAAGGTTTTAGACCCTAACACTATCATTTCACTGAAGGGCTGCACCAGCTTTCAGTGTTCAATACAAAAGAAAAAAATGTAATTAAAAAAGGTTTCCCATAGATTCTGTGTAATACAACCCCATAAGGAGGCTGTGGATCAGGGTTTTGAGAACTGTACGATTTAACATTAAAATGTAGAGAACAAATCTATAGAATATTATTATAAATTCAACTTTACATTTTAGGCCCCAAACTATTGATACACGGGCTGAAAATGGCCCACAGGCCGTGAGTTTGAGACCCCTGGTTTAGACAAAGCTTACATAACTTTGTTAGAAATTTTGTTGAGAGAGTATTAAAGCCTTTTGTGACTGAAATTAATTCTAAAGTAGATCATTTTTACTCCTGTATTTCATCAGTTTAAGGGCAAACATCACATCATCCATCATAGGTGAGTCCATTCCTAAAGACAAAGACATTGAGGTCAGGATCACGTCAAGCTTCGGCATTTGCAAAAGGACATTGCTCCCTCACTTACCGGACTGCAGATAAGTAATGCAATCTTCATTTGTTTAACACCCCAAACACTAGGTAACCTTTTAGTTTTGGCTCTGATGACGTGCAAGTTTCTATCAGCAAATAATTTCCCACCTAAAAAATATGCTTGCAGGAGAGACGAGAGGGAGGAAGAGGAGGAGGAGGATGCAGATGGGCACCACAGATGCCAGCACATCATGAGTATTCTACACTGCAAACAAATCTGACCCCAAAAACAATGGAAAACAGCCCCGGCCTACACTTGTAAATGTCAGTGGCATATTATTATACTTATCATGCCAACTCTGTATCTGGAACACCTGTCGCTATTCAAGGACGAGTAATCAGTCTCAGTGTCACACAGATGACACTGGGAGGAATTTGCAAACAGGACAAACTCTGTGGTTGTCCACTAGGAATCCTGCAGAAAAAAAGATAATTTACTAGATTTAACGATAATATTAAAAAATGTGGATGGTGCAAGTAGTACCATCACAGCAAAAACAGAAAAAAAAAAGAATATATGTAACAGAACACATTGATTTAACCATTACATTTCAATTGCAAGTTATGCAACTCAATATAAAAACTAATATCCATGCAGAATTTAAGTCAAAATCATCAGCAATCGTTTCTCGTTTTTTGGTAACCAAAAACCAAATAACCAATTAAGTAGATAAGGTGGATAACTTGAAGTTGAATAATTTTGTATGACATGCTCCGCTGCTAGGATATTGGTTGTTTCTACTTTGTGTAATTGTGTTTACTCTGTGAATTAGAATGATGCAAAAGTGTCTTTCAGCTAGTCCTTTTAGCTCGTCCCTTTTCAGGGGTTGCCACAGTAAATCAACATTTTCCATCTCACCCTGTCCTCTGTATCTTCTTCTTTAAGCCCAACACCATCCATCAAGCTCCTCTTGGTCTCCTACCTGGTAGCCCCATCTCTAGGATCATTATTCTACCAATGTATCCACTGTCCC
>JAFBJS010002182.1:4331-24187 GCA_016785265.1 Paraplagusia blochii | reverse complement strand
CCTTTAAGTGAAGACAACTTCTAACGTAATAATGTTCCGAGAACAAACTAGATTAAATGAGGTGAATTATCTTTTCCTCTTTGACCAATTTATTTTCTATTATCAATTGATAATTGACAGGGTGGGTATTGATGGATGAGTATTGATGGGTCGTTACCGTGATTGTGGGAGTAGTTTTGGTCACACGGGTTAATATGCAAAACTGGTTGATGAGAGTGGAATCTTTTGGGTGTTGTTCCCAAAAGGGATTTGTAGGTGGGTGAAAGGTTGCGTCTCAAACCACCACCTCTGTTGAGGTATGGTTTTTCCAGGTTGACAAAAATGGCTTCTTTAACACCTCTCTCAAACCATCTGTCCTCTCTGGCCAAGATCTGAACATCTTGGTCCTTAAAAGAGTGGTTGGTGGCCTTTAAGTGTAGGTGAACGGCTGAGTCCTGACCTGAGGTGTTAGCCGTTCTATGTTGGGCCATGCATCTGTGTAGCAGCTGCCTGGTCTCCCCAATGTAGAGGTCTGAACACTCCTTGCTGCACTGGATGGCATAGACCACGTTGTCCAGCTTGTGTCTTGGCACTGATTGTACTGATTGTACTGGCACTGATTGTAAACACATGACTTGATGTGGATTTATTAGCCACATATCCAAGTGTGAGTTCCCAAGTCTTAAGTGGTAATAAGTTGGTGTTTTTTTTTTTTCTGACATCTGATGTTCTTTTATCACTATAACTCCTTCACTAAACCACCTTCAATGAAGCTTCGTATCTCGCTTTTGCCGCAAACCAATGGAAAACTTGATGCCTCCTTGTCTTCCTTACAGAATCAGCGCTCTGTTTGGGCAGCACCTCATGTTTATCTTGAACGATCATCTACGAAATATAACCTTCGTATAGCTTTTGATTTCTCAGTGTTTTTGAGTCCACTTTGAGTTTACCTCAATGTAAACGTAACATTTCTTCTATTCTCTTGAGTCTGTTGACCGCAGTTTGTCTTTTATACATGCTTCCACACTTATTCTCTATTTATGGTTTTGCATATAGGTCAGGAAGTGTCCTATCCCTCTTTTTTTTTTTCTAGCACGTTTCCTTTCACTTGCTGGCATCGGACTTGTGGTACAGGAAACATTAATCATAAATAATGAATAAAATGATCAACTTGACACGGGCTGTGGTGGAGGTTGAAGAGCCACAGCCACCAACCCTTTCAAGAGAATAATGCTCCAATGTGTTTTTAATCAACATTTTTTTGCTGAGAAAATGTAATAAAAAACAAGGCCTCTGTGATTCGCTCTTATTTTCTCCGTGCATTGGTCCACACTAACAACATCCCTGGTGACCAAAGATTTATAAAGACCTTCACTGATTTCCTCTGCTCATACTCACACACACACACACACACACGTGGGTAGATACACAGAGGTGTATACCAGGAAAAGTGCATTCCTTCTCAACAATCCGGCTTTCAGATACTGAGGGCAGGATCAACTCTTAATATTCACACTTTGCTGCAACATCCACCCAATTGAGCTCTGGCTGATCTCCGTTTGCCTCACCCTCCTTCTTCATCCCTTCACTCAACATCACCCTCTACTCATCCCTCATCCTCACCGCTCTCCCACACTAACCCCACCCTCTCCCGCTGCCTTACCCGTAGCCCTCCCTTGTCCCTCTCCTGATAAGGTGAGACAACGGTGGCGGAGTAAACCATTACAGCTGACAGTTTCACTTTTCTCCCCCTAATTACTTCTTCCTGCCCATGTGGCATTTCTTAGAAAAATTTGTTGAATAATGACCAGCATTAAAATGGAGGCTCTTAAGAATTTATATGCTCCGAGGTTTTAATTTATCATGAACATTCTTTATCTCCCGTGTAGATTTATATCCCAGCTTGTCACCGGGGCCCTCTGCCTGCTGACAGGGGCCGTCATCTGGTTAAGGGCACACCATGTATATCAGTTATTACACCGCCCCCCCCGAACCACATAGACTGTCATATCCACGGCTGTGTGCCGCTGTGGCTGTTGCTCTCTATCGATCATCAGTAGGACTCAGTGAAAAAGGAAACCTTTATTTATCTGTTGAGCTAATTTTATAGGTTGTTTGTATTAGGATTCAACTATGTGTCAACTGTATTCATGGTAGTCAGGTCGGGTAAAAATTTAGAGATGCATTTTTTTTTTTTTTTTTGCCTGAAAGACTTTTATCAACAAAACAACAAGGCTGTAACAGTAAGTTACAATGACCAGCAGCCACTATGAGCACAATGGTGGAATTAGTTATAAAGAAAAAAAAAGTGGGATGAATTTTCAAGCAACTTTTAGTTAGCTTTCTCAAGGGCAACTGGACATAGTAGGTTTCTTGAAGTGTAGAAACCTACTATGTGTAAAAAAGACTCTTGGTTGAGAGGTGAAACATCTTCAAGAAACCTACAGTCCTCCAATTTATCTATTTTTTAACATTTTATCCAGAGCGATTTGCAATTCGCGGGGAAATACTGTAGATCATAGTAAAATACCAAGCAATTATATTTCTGCAAATTATGTTGATTTTCATCCATGCATTCATTCTTCTATTTAGCCAAACTCATGATATTGAAGTGGTGACCTGGTGGTTAAGAAACTGAACTTGGATGTTGGGGTTCCAGCTTCAAACCATTTATTTGCTCCGGACATGGCACGGTCCCCACTTACTGCTCCTGGGGGCGCTCAAAGTTGCCCACTGTTCAATTTAGTGATGGGTCAAATGAATATGTTCTGAGCACAATGACAATAAGTTTGCTTTCCTTTCCATACAATTTGAGTTTGAATATGGATGTTTGTTTCTCTAAAATTAATAACAGACCCTAAAACAACCTAAAAATCAAACAATTTTATTTTATTTTATTTTTTTGGTAAATTTTTTTGGTGCTATTTTTTACACTATTGTTGTCTGGACATTTTGTAGGAACATTTGCAGGTCGCTAATGAGCTAGAGGGTTTCTGTGGAGCCCAAGATGTGGACTGAGATTTACGAGAACTATAAGGCAGTGCTTCCCAAACTTTCTCTGCTGGGTCCCTCTTTGGTTCCTAACAAGATTTACATGTCCCCTAAACCTCCAAGAGGGTGGAGAGGAGGGGACTCGGCCTTTGCTCTAGAGCCAAAACGTTGGGTAGGTATAAGATCTATGTGAAGTGCTTACTAAAGACGTGAAGGTTGTAGATGTGTAGTTGGAGCATGTGGTTAAGAGACTAAACACACCACCAAAGCATACACTGTAATCATTTTTTTTCCTTGTGATCCAGGTCTCAGAGTGTTTGAGTTTCTCTCAGTGTCGCATACATGCAGATGTCTGTGTATTTGCATGTATATTGCACTTTCACCGCCTTTTTTTAAGTATGCAGTGTTTTTAAGTCGAGCATTAGGATGATTTATGATCAGTATTGGCTGAAATGTTTGGCAGAACCACCTACAGCTTTGCCTTTATTATTGTTTTTTTTTTTCTTTAGGCATAATTTACTACACAGTCACTGGAGCAAACCCATTTAGGAAGCAGCCGCTGACTACGCCCTTCCAAGGGCATCCTGAGATGCAATGTGGTTATAGTGGATTTTACAAACAAAACCTGCGTGATTGTTATCTGGATTCTTTGGGCTGTTCTCCCTTTGCTGATCCTTTACCAACATTTCAAGATGCTATTTTATTTTTCATTCAGAAATGAACTTCCTTTTGTGACGTATTCCCTTGTATTAAAAACTCAGCGGCAGTAGAGGCCTAGTGGTTAAGGAACTGGACTCAAGTCCGGAGGTTTCAGGTTTGAATCCATCAACTGCGAAGTTGGTAGTATGGTGCACAAAGCTGCCCACTCTTCACATTTATGATGGTTTAAATCCAGAATGAGTGTTTGATTGAATGAGTGTTTGATTTTAACAGTTAAACAGAATGATAACTGATAAGGGATGGAGATGGAAAATCAGACTGAAGAAAATTTAAATGTTCAAAAACAATTGATAAGGGATCAAGATACATGTTATATATATATCAAGATTTACCAGGATCCAGATTGAAATGTTTATTTTATGTAACAGTGACATAAAAAAAAAAAAAGTGCACTATGGTCAAAGAGAGAAAAAACAATTTTAAATCCTATAGCAGAACAGTGTTGACACAGAAATATACATTATTTAAAAAAAAACATATCACTTCTAAAAATCACATATGTAAATTATAAAAAAATGACCTGAGGTAAAGTTCCAAGAGCCCTGTATCCAGCAGAATTAAATCATCTCTCTTGTGACTGCACTTCCCTTCACCTCTGTGCAGACGGAGGGTTCTTATCGGATCCAGTCGTAGCTTTGGCTCTTCACTCCGTGACCCGTCAGCTCTTGCAGGCAGAACTATGGAAATGACATGTAAATGATGCAACAATTGACACACTTAAAAGTAGGGATATGAAAATAAGTGACAGCTCAAGGGTAAGAGGTGGTAAAAGCGAGTCTCAACTGAGTGAGCCACACCTGATGGATCAAATGTGATGAACATTTGCAGGTTTTGGAGAAGAATTGTCAGATATTACTAAAGTGGGACGTACATTTTATCAATGAATACCTAGGAATCAAACTATAGAACTTAGCGATGACAGAAGTAGAGTACGCCACGACTGCTCTGTCGCTTTCAGCTATGGTTTAAGAATCTAAATCATTCTTTTTTTATAAATATATTCAGTATCAATCAGTAATGACAGCCTCGGAGTGTAAGGCTGTGACACAACAGGGGCTTCCTGCCAGGAGGCTTGTCTTTCTAATGACAACTACCGCTCTGGAACGAAGGCAATCTGGAACTCACACACACTTGCACACCATCCATACGCACATATGCACATGCACGTGCACACACTGGGCCCGAGCCTCGATCTCTCTCTTTGATAACTATCACTGTCGAGAGCAGGCAGTGGCCAATGTATGACAATTTGTTCATTATCATAGTGAATAGATTTTCACAGGCTCTCCTCCTCCTCCTCTGACACCACTGGATAAATGAATATCAAACAGGCCACTGCTCTCTCCTGGGGGCCAAATTTTGAAAATAACCTCTTATCCCACACACTCTGCCTTTTTTTCAACCAACTCTGTCTGCTCTAAGCTGAAGTGACAATGTCTTATTATTGTTTACTAAAATTTTATTGGCAAAATTCAACTTTTTGTATATCAAACCGTAAACAGTGAGACTTTAGGTTACAGGTCAACTCATACCTGAGTTTTGACAAACCACCTTTTGCTAGATGTCTGTGTAGGTTCTCAGTCATCCAGGTAATTCAATCCAAAAATGTGTTCCTTTCAAAAGCAATTGGACATAGTATGTTTCTTGAAGACGTTTCACCTCTCATACACGTATTTAACCTCAAAGAGGCCACATACAGAGCAAATATTGCGGAGATGAAACCCACTCTGACACCCTTTCTGAATGCACTTGTCTTCTTATGCAACGTTACGTGTGTCTCCGACCTAAGGGACGTTTTCTCAAGTAGGAAAGAGAGAAAAGACCCAGGATGCTTTCTTCAGAAACATCAGTCTGTAGTGTAAGTGGGTGAGGGCAGTTATGTGGGGGAGGAAAGAAAGGATATGGGTAAAGAAATGACCCTAATATGGGAGAAGAATGTGGGTAATACTGACCATGATGATGGTATGTAGGGATTGGATTTAAGTTTGTTGAATGGTTAATTAAAAAGCTGACAATATGGGGTTTTCTTCTCCATAAATAGCTTATATCATCAATAAATATATATATACATATATACATATATACACACATATACATATATGTATATATGTGTATTTATGTATATATGTGTGTATATATGTATATATATATATATATATATATATATATCAACTAATTGCTGATGTTATTTAAATGGGAAAATGTATTTGATTATTAAAACATCACTAGTTCTTTCTCTTCCACAGCTGTATCGATTCAGACGAGCTGGGCTACCTGTGAGAACTGTATAGCACTAAGGCATTGACCCAGAGCAGTCTCAAAAAGTTACACACGGATCTGTGCGCGTATTCTGAGAGGAGCACGCAAATGACGATTCACACATGAAAATACAATAGTGACTTCTTCTCAACATTTGTTTTATGCAAGTTCACGTCCTACAAAAATGGCGTCTGAAAGCGAGCGTTCAAGCATTGGTATGTGAGTATGTTATAACATAATACTTAGACTAGAACGGAGACGCTTTTCCAGGCGCCATTTTTGTAGGACGTAAACTTGGTTCTCGGGCGCAGTTAAGTCATGTCACACATGGACCCTCTTGGAAACAGTGCCGTGTGATTGGCTGTAAACGACTTCTCATTGGCTGGAGATGGACTGACATAGTCAAATTACGCATGGAAAACTGGTCCGCGTGAAACGAGTCTCAAAAATAAAAAATTTAAATAAAAACCTAATAATGTCCAAACATTCAATTTTAAATGAGATACACATTAAGTTTTGTCTGTGACGTTATATATATATAAATATATACTTTCTGTTAATCTACATTAGATAAAAGACACACATTTCCTATATCCCACTGAAACGTCTGCATTTAAGTCGGTCCTCTAAGACATAAAAGCGTAGGGGGAAAAGAGGGAAAATAGGGCAAATTAATCAATTGAACTTCCCATTTGATTCAGCAGCATCCGGGCCTAGCTTTTCTGGACGGCCTCCTTTACGCCCAATGCTTTTGGGCTCTTATGGTCAAGGGATTTGAACCAGCACTCATTTAATCATAAGCCTGGTTCTCCTACCAGTACACAATAAGATGAGATATGAGACCCTGCAGTGATGGTTACACTGCCAAACACAGAGGTCTTTGCAAATGAAAATATTAAAACCAATAAGGGGATTTTTTATGGTCATTATTTTCTATTGACACTTGATATTGTCAGTTGAATTTCTCAGCACTGCACACACTGAATGTACGCACATTCAAACACTTGCACACCACATCACCTGCATTTTTTTTTTTTTTTGTCTGAGATAATTTATGAAAATGACTTTTTTGCTCATTTTGTTTAATGTATGCACTTTAACGATTAATAACCCAAGCACTGGGAGATTTTGGACCAAAGACCATTAATTTGTGTAAATCTGCCATGAGCCGACAGCAGGAGATTTTTTAAACGGGTCTGAGAGAAAGTTAAATTATTCTTTGGCCTTAGGTTAAATATTACTTCTCTCCAAGACTTTCTCAGTGTCTCCGTTCTCTTCGTGGATGCTTCTTTTCTGACCTTGTTGTTGATCTAATTCTTCTCCACTGTCACTGCCTTAACTTTTCTCATTATTTTGTTGCTGATCAAGATGGGTTGTGATGCAGTTTTCGGAGTTGCCTCAAGGCTGAATACAAGAGATGGAAAGAAAAAAAAAAATCTGGACAACAAAAAATGGCCAAGGATTCCAAAAGTAAATTATGAAAATATGTTTCATAAACATAAATTAGTTGAGACACTGCCCTGGTAACATCCAAATATTTCATTGAAAAAAGCCACAATCTTGCAGTGCTGTCTCACACCGTCCTTTGATGGTGTTTACAATTTGTGGGATTTATTTAAAACAACCTTTTAAACAGTTTAATCTATATATAAAGTATCCACCCAGAAAAAAAAAAACTAAAGCAGGGCGAAGAAGAATCCAGAATGTGCTTGCGGGTAATCCAACTTTGTTGGACATCTGGATTGTGCAAAATCAGATGTGTCAAACATATGGACTCTGAGGTGAAATACGGGTGGCTTGTTGAATGTGGATAGTTAAATATAATGATTTTTAAAAATAATTTCTTGTAAACACTGTTTTTTCCTGACTATCACGGTTAATGTTTTCCAAAACACAGTGTGGAATTGGAAAAGAATAGAGTTGTGAAATGAAAACACAAGACATGACAATAATGGTGGCCTAGTGATTAAGGAAGTGGGTTGCGATCCACCAGCTGCCAGGTTGCCACTGAGTTGCTCTGAGCATAGCACCGACCAACATAACTTTCACTACCCACAGGAAGGATCGTAGGAAGTAAAAAAGGAAGGATTGACAGAAAGCAAAGAAGGATAGAAGTTAAAAGATGGCAGTAACTAAGTAATACAGTAGTAGCCATGGGAGAAAGATTCAACTATGGAACTACCAAAAAGGAAAATTAAAGAAAGAAAGAAAGCAAGGACTTAACTAAGAAATAAAGTAAGGGACTAAGGACAGGGAAGAATGTAGGGACTGAAAGAAAAAAATGCAAGAACCAGAGGAAGAAAGTAAGTAACAAGGGAAGGAAGGAAGGAAGAAATTAAGTAATAGATAATAAAAGGAAGAAGACAGAAGTATAAGTATGTAACAAAGGAAGGAATGGTGGGTAAAGAAGGAAAGATAGAAGTAACCAGTAGTCGGCAGTTACAAAGTTATGACGGAACGTAGGAATACAAGAATGACAAAAAGAAGTAACAAGATAAAGAAGGAAGTAATAATTGAAAGTGGCAAGGAAAAAAAAACAAAAAAAAAAAAACAAAGGAAAGGACAGTAAAGAAAGGAAATGTAAGACAGAAATGGACAAAGGTGAAGAAGGTAGTAACAAAGGAAGAAAGATTAAAGGATGTAGGTAACGAAAAGGAAAGAATAAAGATAGAAAACTGGGAAAGCAGAAAAAAAACGAGGGATATACCTCTTAAGCAAGGGCTGGGTCATGACTAATACACGCATTTATTCAATCAATGATCATTTGCTGGATGCCTGATATTGTGGGCTTTTAACAGAGTTATGGTCCGGTAAATGGTGCAATTTTTGGTTAAGAAATAATCATTTAAAGAATGCATTTTCTAACTGAGGTTCCCCTGAGGAGCTAAAGTAAGACGACAATGTTATTCTAATGTCATAGTCAATCTTAAACAAGATTTTTTTATTGTTATTTTTTTATGTAGTTTTAATACACTAACTTAGATTGGTATAACTATTTGATTATTTGTGATAATTGATGACATTTTCTATGATCAATAGGGTTAACAGAAAATTATAATCTGTGCCCTGGGCAGATAATATCTACACAGTTATATGAGGTCAGTGTATCACTTTATTCTCCAGACTCTTGTCTGAAATCTTCACCTTTGGCCCGCTCTTCACCTGATCTACTTTGCAGACATCTCGTGGCTTTCTCTCATCAAGCGGCGGATTTGAAAATCTGTGCCACATCCCAGAACCAGGTCAAGGTCAGGGTTCAGCTCTAAAGCGAATTTCTTAAGGACATTTTCATTAAAAACACAAACAAAAACGTTGGAGGCGATGACCAAGATACAGAAAACATAGCAGAAATAATCCATCCTAAATAGTTTTTGAACGTTCTGAAAACATCATGTCATTCAGACTAAGATGTTAGCTGTTATAAGATAAAATTAGAGTAAAAAGAAAAAAAAAAAAGACACCAATAGTATATTTGTTTATTTTCCAGCTTGTCGGGTTCCAGACTGGGTTATAGAAGCAGTAAGGACAAATGAATCAAGGAGTCACCTCAAGACTATCTGCATTGAAGCGAATGTACTTGGTGATAAACCAAATTTCTATGTGAGGTGGTCAAAAAGAACAGGAGACTCATGTCTATATGCAGTGAATTTCGCTGTAAATTTGTCTCATAACAGGCTAGTCCTTGCCACTCTCCAGACAAGGACTAGCCTGTTATGAGACAGACTCTCCAGACTCTTCAGGCTCGATTGATGTTCCTCTGCCCCAGTGGAACAGCCGTGTTAAAGAGGGGTCTTGATAACCAAGAGAGGTCATTAAGAGTGAGGTAACTGTGGCAGAACGAGGCAATGAATTATGTGCGTAAATTATGTGCGTGAATTGTGTGTATAATTCAACCAGGAAAAGAAACAAACTGGTTGTGGTCGCGCACCAGAGAGGAGCTCCCAAATCGTGATTGGCTCTCTCCATCTGTCTATTTGACATGGGGTGGTACTTAGATAATAAACAGGTTGATGCCACACAGCACTTGCAAAATGCCTTCTGTGCTCTTTTGAAATATTATTTTCAATTATTGTGTTTTGGTTCATTCATTCATTTTATTTAGAGCCATTTGCAGTTCAACTGTGCTACTCCCAAATCGTGATTGGCTCTCTCCATCTGTCTATTTGACATGGGGTGGTACTTAGATAATAAACAGGTTGATGCCACACAGCACTTGCAAAATGCCTTCTGTGCTCTTTTGAAATATTATTTTCAATTATTGTGTTTTGGTTCATTCATTCATTTTATTTGGAGCCATTTGTAGTTCAACTGTGCTATGTAGGTGTTGTCACGCTAGTGTTAAAATGTTTTTTTTTTTTTTTTTAATACCACAATGACACAATCTGACCACAAGAGGCAGCAGTATAACAGTACAATACTGCATATATACTTGACAATCTCTGTACAATGACAGGTTCCAGAAATAATCATATGTCAGACAAGACCAATGGACACAGAGATAAAGTCACAAATATTGTGCACTTATTTAGTAGTCTCCTGTGGAGACAAAATTTACAAGTCTTTTTTTTTTCCTTATTGCCAAGTAGACAGAAATAAAAAAAGTGAAATACCCCTTTACTCTTGACTGAGGTGATTCATGGTAATACCTCTGAGTGCACCAAAGCAGAACTTGAACTGCAACACATTTTATTCTCCATCCTAATTTCTGTCCATCTCCTTTCTTTCCTCCCACTGGTACTTTTTCTTTTTTTTTTTTTTTTTAAGTTCAGACTGTGAGAGCATGTCTTCATTAGCTGCATTAACATTCACAGGCTGTAGTAAATTCTGACAGTGAAAAGGTCCCCGTAACCTTTAGTTGTGCAGAAATTTACTTCCCCAGAAAATTACAGCTGGCACTGTCTTAATTAATGCCTGCTTTCTTCTCCTGAAAACCCGAGCCTGTCAGCTAGAAGAGGAGAGGAGAGGAGAGGAAAACGAGGAGGATGAAAACTGGAAATTAGAAAGGAGGAAACGAGAAATGGAGAAGAGGAGAAACAGGTGGGAGGGACAATGAAAGGGTTGGAAACTCAACAATGGGAGAGAATATGGAAAAAAAAAATGTTTGTTTCCAAAGCAATTGTAATCAATACAAGCAAAATAGCTATAAGTTATCGCTAAATTTAATGTATTTATCTAATTTGCTGCAGTAAAGGACTATAGTATTCTACCACCAGCAACTATGGACGAAATAACAAAAAAAAAAAAAAAAAGAAATTGGATACTGCATTTAAAATAATTTACCAAAAAGAGCATTAAAAATAAGTAAATAAAATCTCTGGTCTCCGAGAATGCTGCTGGATAAAATGGAATTATTCATTCATCTTCTTCTGCCGGGTTGCCAGGTCGAAGGGACAGCGACACATTGCACCAACCTGTGAGCCTTCCTGTGGGTGGTGAGCCCACAAGAAGCTTTGTGGGTAAGGACGATGCTATGCTCAGAACACCTCAGTGGCAAACTGGCAGCTGGTGGATTAGAACCTTAAACCATGAGTTAAGTCTGCTTCCCTAACCACTAGGCCACCACTCCTGTGAATGAAGTTTGAGTCACAAAAAAAAAATCAAATGGAGTGAAGTACATTTTTTTTTATGTAAAAAGCTTAAAAAGCAAAGTTTGAAAAATGATCTCAGTGGTGGAAGCAGATTTGGGTCCGCAACTACCAAGTCACCAAGTTACCACTGAGGTATTCTGAGCCTCGTCCACAAGCTTCCTGGTATCTGAAAGTGGTTCACTTTGGTGATGATGTAGCGGTCACATTTGTTGTGTGCAGTGGTGTGCCAAAAAGTGTCATCATCTCAATCCATGTAACTTCTAGTGGGCTCACCACACACAGGAAGGCTTACAGTGTGGTACGGGGTAATTTGGGTGTCAATTATGGAGAGAGTTGCCCCTGAGACCCTGCAACAAACAACAGGTTAAAGATAAATGGATGAATGAACTTATAGTAAGCCAGGATATAGATTAAAAAAATGCATCCATTCAAGAAAAAATCTTGATTGTTATAATGGTAAAAATGTATTGTTAATGTGGCCGACTTCAACGGCTGAACAAAAAAAAAAAAAAAAAAATAATGAAGAATGCACATAAAGGTGGGATTGAACAATGAGCAGAAAGTTGCGCGTTAAAAGAATGTGAGGTAAAGGAAGGAAGAGAGGAAGGGAGTGGAAAAATGCTTTTACTCAGAGACAGATGTTGTAGTGGGGGAAGAAAATTAGAGTGTGAATAAGAAAATGAAAAAAAAAAAAAGAAAAAAAAAAAAAAAGGAGAGCGCGTGCTCGTGTGAAGTTATTGTGATACAATCACTGAGGCAATACAACAGAACCTAAGTAGATTCACTAGATTCAAATCTATAATATCTGCTGCACTTCTACCATCTGCCCCCACCCCCCTGTCTTTTTCTCTCTTTCTCTCATTCTCAGGCTTTTTGTCATCCAAAGTGGAATCAGAGGAGGAGCAGACAGAACGAAAGTAATCCATATTTTATCCCACAGCATCTCCTGGGTGCAGATGCTGCTTCGTCCGAGCTCTGTTCCTCTATTAGAGGGTAAGGGACAGGACTTAAAACCCCAGAAATCATCTTTGTATCCATCTCTATTTTTTTAACCCAATAAAACACGGTAAATACTGTCTTTTCCTTTTATTATTATTATTATTATTATTATTTGTACCAGTGATGTTAGCTGCTTTATTTTATCAATCAGATCATAAATAAAGTTCAATACATGTTCATATAATATAACCATTTTATGATGTCATTCAACATCCGACCACCCCTTAATTTGGACATTGGTTGCCTACTGGTTATGGGACCTAACTGGGGTCTAGAGGGTTCCAATTTGGAATCTACCAACTATCCGGCTATTGAGGTCCACTCATCATGGCACCGTCTTCTCACTGTCCACTTGGTGATGGTTCTAATGGAGAAGTTATATTTTGTTGTGTGCAGTAGTGTGAATCACAATGACAAAAAGTTTTCTTTCCTGTCCTTTCCGTCCCCTCAGAAACACACTACTGATTGTGAGGAGAACAAAAGATCCCGTCATTTTAACACACTATTCCCGACCAGTGTCAAAAACTCCGCAGCACTTTGGAGTGTTGCTGTGGTGTAACAGAAAAGTCTGACCGCGGTCATTAGCGTGTAACACGTCACAACATTTGGGGGTCATTGGACGTGGAGTAGTTAGGACTTCATTTTGCACAGGGAGCTTCGCTCCGCTCCTTGTTGAGTTTGTGACAACTCGATTAGAGAAACACACACACAAAATCATGCCTCCTAATTAAAAGGCCTTCGCTTACAGACACAGGAGTTTCCTCCTCAAACAACAATGTCAAATGTCTTCATCTCATTTGCAGAATGAAAAGGAAAAAAAAAAAAAAAAGAGCCACAGACACAGATCAACGTGACTCCAGCTGCTTTTACCAATTATAGCAGCTAACCCAGAGCTAACGGCTAATCCTAGTGTTCACCAAAGCAGCCAGTGTGTCAGGTTATTAGAGGCTCTTCCTAATGAGGAGTGTTCTAACTAACTTCCTCTCCTTTCTTCCTGTATTTCTGTAAGTTTCTTTGTTTAGCTCTCCTTTACGTTGGAGTCAGAACCAACATCATTTAATAGGAGAAACCCCTTTCAAACAAATGAAACCGGCCTCTGTTCCCAACAAGGACAGCGTCCAATCAAACTTATGCAAATAAATCTTTGCAAGAACAGGAAAAAAAAAAAAAAAACAGTGACAAAGAAAATGCTGCACTCATCAAATGTATGTTTTGTTTTTTTTTTCATTATTCTCCACTGTATAAAAAACATGGACATATAAATATATATACATTTTTGGTATATATGTTAAAAAAAGGTATATAACAAAAAGAAACCTGCTGCGGTTGAACCTAAATCTTAAATCAAAAACTTACCCACTCTGACATTGTCAATTTTTGTAGATATTAATAGTTGAGGTGTGGTGACCATAAATCCACTTTAATATTTTAAGAGGGTCTTTGGGCTGAAAATGAAAAAGAGGTGGCTGGAAAAAAAAAAAGAAAAAGGGGGGAGGAGGGGGCAGCAGGAGGAGGAGACAGAGCAGAGTTTAACTGCCCCGTTTGATCAATCGCCATCGTCCTGCCTTTGCACTAAGAAAATTAGAAATGGGAATCTTCAAATCTGGAGCCGTTTATCATCCCAGGTGTAGCGCGTGTGTGTGTGAGAGTGTGTGTGTTGCTTTATCGCCCTGTGTGACTTTGTGCGTGTGTTTGTCTGGGTGTAGAAGTACAGTATATAACTGTATTTATTTGCCCCTAATCTTTTTTTTTTTTTTTTTTTTTTTTGCTGTACAGACCTCAGTATGAGATAAGCTTCATAGAACACACAATCCAAGACACTGTCCAGTAATTTTTCATGTTGACAGACAATCATCAACACATTAGCAAATGATAAAATTAACTAAATATATATTTCCTTTTTTAACAGAAAAGTAAATTGCCATTGTCAATAATGAAATAAAACACACAAAAAAAAAACAATAAAAAAACTAAAATAATAGCAAAAGGTAAAACTAGTCAGTAACATTTAATTCATCCAGGGGACTTTAGATCAAATAAGAACCTATTTTTTTACCCATAAATTGCTGTTTTTTTTTGTTTGTTTTTTTTTAAGTACATATATAATACAAATTTAAACATTTTATGTGGCTCACCAAATTTGTCCAGATGATACTTTTAATTAAAATTGTAATTATCTTCCTGCTTTTTTGATGCAATGCCAGCTTTTCCCAATAAATAGTGTAAAAGGTCTAAAGAATTTTACCCTTGCATATGCTTGGGTTTTAAATTTCATTTACCTTGGTTCACATACAGCTCAAACTGATCTAGCCCCTTGAGGAAAAATCTAGTAGGTATGCGGACCGGTAAATAATTGCTCAGACCTCTTCTGAATCATCAGTGACCAATGTGTAGATTGGTATCAGAGCTTTTAAAAATGAACAAAAATGAAATAAAACGAACAATAATCAAAATATGTTATGGATGTCAAGTTTGCAGTAGTATCTGTTTGTTGTTTTCATTTTAATGTACACATTGTGGGTAGTTCACACTAACCTGATCATCGTTCCAAAAAAAAAAAAAAAAAAATGTGTACACCCCTGATCTCCATTCTGGGAATTCACTGTGGATTCCTAAATGTGCTGAAACTACACTGTTAAAATGCAGCTTTCTGTGTTTGATGATGATTCTCAACTTTTAGCCTCACTGTTTTTTTTTTACAAACTTGCTCCTCTCTCGTCTTCACTGTGCTCCTCCTGAGGTCTGAGGTTTTATTGATTCGCTCCCACACTGCTACCGCAGATGTTGTTGCAGGGATTATAAATTCATACACAGGTTTCTTAGCACGTGCTCATTTGTTGAGCATGAACTGCGCTTACAGGAAGCAAGGAGGACAACCAATGCTTTACTTCCCAAGGGGGGAATATTGGTCCGAGGGAGGGAGGGAGAGAGGGAGGGAGTGTTGTAGCGACGAAGGCGACCAGGTCTCAGGAGAGGAGATCCTTCGATTTGATTATTTGGGGAGGACAAAGTGCTTTTGTTGATGAAGAGTCGCTGTGATATCAGAGAGTTGGGAAATCGATTGGACGCAGCAGCAGCAGCAGCTCGGGAACATTGATCCCAGCTTGGGCATTGACAATCCATGGCCTGGTTAGCTACGTGAGAGGAGGAGGTGAAATGAGCTCCTCAAACTGTTTCCCTCTCGCTGCCGCCTGTGTGCGTGTGTGTGTGTGTGTGTGTGTGTGTTGTAGACACCGTTACTGGTGTCATTCCTGTCAATGCCTCTGCCTCTGGAATGATTAATAATCACCCATTCCAAAGTTACTCTGCATGTTGGTCTTCACACACAAGGCTGTTTGGGAGTGGATTTTGCTGATGATCATGTTTACCTTCTTTGGAGTTTGTGAGCTCACTCCTACAAATGTATTTAAATTACATAGGCTGAACTGATATACTTTTTAATTTCACAAAAAAAATCTACAAAATATTAATCAGATAACAAAAAAAAATCTGTTCTGCTATGATTTAGTTGAATTGTTACTGAGAAAGTGTTTTACTTTGGTAAATATCACTTTTTTTTTTTTTTAATTACACATTGTGGATCAAAAGGTTGACCAAAATTAATTAAGTGAACAATGTAAAACATTACATGCTCTTGATATTATTATTTTAAGTTTATATTAAGATGTTGTTGACAGTGTTAATTACAAATAAACTTTAATGTAATTAAAGCAAATGTTGGCAGAATATAATTAAAGTATATATATATTACAATTTTGTTATAAAATTAAATGTTTTATTAGTGTTCCGACAGTAGTTCAATAGAGCCACTAATTTATTTGAAAATTATTTCTCAAACTACAGTGGACACGGTTACAGCATAGTCCTGACCAACCACAAAACAAATGACTTTCTAATGTAATTTGATTTGTATTTTACTTTGTTTTACACATAATTTTATATGGTGAAACAAAAACAAAAAAATAATAATATTGCTGTGCTGTGTGGAAAATTTCAATAAATAAGCAAGAAAAAAAAAAAAAAAAAAACGTAAAATGAATGAAATTAATGTGTCTCATTATTGGACCTAGACATTGTTTGTCCAGGCAGCTTCTTCTCCTTGGCACCTTGTTAGAGACATCCATGGTGGGTAATTGGATTCGTCTGGCGGTTAAGAGTGTAGCCTGGTCTGACAGACGCTGAGACCACAGAGAGACGGCTAAATGACAAATGTTCACTCTCCTTCTTAAAACCTGAGCCTAAGACATGGTGACGTCTCGTTATCGTTCCTCAGATGAGCTTTGACAGACTGGCAATCAGGAGGGTGAGAAGGCTGGTTAAAGACCACCGGCCTGATGGTGCTTAACAAGAAGAGGTGTTTGCATTCAGATATAAGACATGCTTCCATGAGATACTGTAGTTTATGTGGTTTTGCATTTTTTTTTTTCAAAATATAAACTCAAAATTTACACAATATACGAAATGTAAAATACAGTACAGTTTATTCACAATAGGTGTGGTCTGGCAAACACTGTACTCCTGTTCAGAAACCATTACTGTACCAGGCCCCTGTTATGAAAAAATGATTTCTACTAATGATTTTTATTTCATCCTTTTTTTATCTAAAGATAATCAGTCAATGTTTCAAAACCATAAGTCTTTCAGTTTATGATTGTAAAAAGAGTAAAAAATGATTTTGAAAGTGTAATGATACTGTAATGGTTGGGGAACTATCTTTTAGAGGACATAAACTTAAACCATCTGACTTGTTCTTTTATCCAGGACAAAAAGATTACATTTTTTTTTTTTATCTTCAAAAATAAAACACTGAAATATTTAAACAATATCTGCCATCTGTGTGTCCCGACTCTTTATCTCAGAGTTTCATTGAGATTTATCACAGGCTGTAAAAGCCAACACTGGTTACTGTTCATCGTAACACACACATACACAGGCTTTAACACCAATACAACTTCATTTACAAGTGCATTCTGGGTCTACTGCCAACTTTTTTTTTTTTTTTAGGCAGGTCGCACCAACCCTGCTGTCCAGTTTTTATGAGCATTCAGGCCTCTTGAACCTTCAGCGTTTCATCAGCTTTACAGTTCTGTCCACAAAATAACCATAAAAAAAGGACAGGCAGGAAAGTGACTAGTTGTCATTGTGAAACAGCAGACCATGCACACAACAGTATCATACTCGTTGTTGTGTTTCTATTGACTCTGTTGCTCGAAATGTACAGTTAATGGAGTGACTGATGTTTGTAATTTAGTTTAGTTACAGTAGCATGTAAGTCTTAATGTAAGGTTGACTTACAAGCGAGATTGCATCCTACATCTAGGTTCTGGATGCACCACGGCAGGTTGCAGGTTGGGGTAGCTTGAAATGTGGCAAACCACCCAGAGGTAACCAACAGTGGTTTAGTTGGAAGCATCTGAACTTCTTCTTGGAGTTGAAAGACATTTCATTCCTCCTCTGAGGAACTTCATCTGTTTCTGGTTGATGTATGAGGTAACTCTACTAGTTCTAGTCCTCTAGAACAGTGTTCCCCAAACTTTTTTACGCCACAGACCAGTTAAATCTCTGTTATATTTTCACGGACCGGTTGATGTTAAGTTGTGGCAGACAAATACCCCTAAATAAAATGACAATTTCAGTGTTCTGAAATATGTTCTTAATATAAAATCTTCCTATCCGAATTAACTATGCATGGGCACAACACGGATTTCTCAAATGCACACAGCCTCGAATTTTCAGCTACCAGATAAAACAGGTATAAAAAGTTAGAGTTACAATAAAAGTTTATTGCTATTGTCTTCACTGAAAAAAAACAAAAAAAACAATCGTAATCAGATATAGTTGCATTATTGATGATGAAATCCTAACCATTCTATTGTTAAGTTCTTTTGTAGATATGGGTATGGCTCAAGTGTAAGTAATAGCCAATCTACCGCCTGGCACCAATTCACCCACGGACTGGTACTGGTCCCCAGACCAGTGGTTGGGGACCACTGCTCTAGACAACTCCCTGCACCAGTGGACAAAAGTATGAAGAGTTGTTTTGGTCACACCTTTTTAGACAGAAACTTCTCCTGATGTTTATTAACTGTTTTCTCACCAGATATATCTAATTAACCTACAAGTAATTATCATTTTGAAAAGCCAGTATGCTGGGTCTTAAAAAGTGCAGTGAGGCAACTGGACAACATGTTTTTTAGGATATATTCCCCCTTCCCATTCAAGAGGTTTCATCAGTTCTAGCTGTGAGGAGTAACAACAGCTATATCCTGTGAGCGAGGAGGAAGGGGTGTTTCAGGTCTCTCCTATAAAGTGGACCTGGGTTCACCTGAGAAGTGTGTTACCAGTCATTGGGTGGGTATTAATGGGTCTTCAATCGTCACAGTGGTTTTGGTCACGTGATTCTTTCATATGACAAAGCAGCTCTTGAAGGGGGAATCGTTTAGGTCAGTGCTTCCCAATCTTTTCTGTTACGCCCCGCCTAGCAAGAAGACAACCCCACCCCCACCCCACTACCCACTCTCCTCCGCAGCTATAAATAACAGCATTTGTCCATAAAATAGTTCTAGGTACACCTCTGCATAACATCGTATCCTTGTTAACATAAAGAAGATTGTAGTACGGCGAAAAAAAAAGCATGTTCCCCATGATCGCCTCAGCATTGCACCGCGCCCCCCGCACGGGGGCCCGCCCCACACAAACCCCTGATTTAGGTATTTTTCCCAAAAAGGCTTTGTATGTGGTTGATAAGTTATGACCATGACCTGGATGTCTGACAATGTCCATCAACAAAACCATTATTATTATGTAGGCTAATCTGTAAGGCTTGAGGGATTGCAACCATGCTCTAGTAGCTGTGACCCTAATTTGAAAAGAAAAAAAAAAGTGCAGCACAAAGCTTTCACAAAAAGGCAAGTTATAGTTTTGTACTAACATTTCAGGTCCTCATGAAACTGTTTATTGCTAAATCGTCAAAATGCTTGCTCTTTGCCATGAGAAGGTTTGGGGGTTCTATCCCCACTACCAAAAAAAGCCATGTGCACTACGGATAAGGCAGATTGGTTCTCTCAACTGACCAACAGTGTCATAGCTTTTGTGGAACCTCGGTTTTTCAAACAATTGTATTCATTCTGACTGGTGCTGAAGAATCCTAAGGTTTGCTTCACTTACTCACAAAACTGAAATACTGTTGCTGGCCAACTGCTCTCCATTGATCCACATCAACATTGACTTTTCCACTTCTTCTAATGCCTGAAATCTTTCCATTCTCGTGCTTTGATATAATTGCTCTTCACTTCTGTTTTTTTTTTTTTTTTTTTTTTT
>JAFBJS010002178.1:87449-97975 GCA_016785265.1 Paraplagusia blochii | reverse complement strand
AAAGGTCTGACTCTGCCACCTCCAAGTGGAATATCACACCTGCTGGACTTACACCAGAATTACACACATTTTTATCCTCTTCTCCCATCAAACGTTTCCTCTTAATGCCTGTGATGCATTAATCAATCCACCCATCCATCCATCCATCCATCTATCCATCTATCTACCCCCCCCCAAAGGACAAATACCTCATCGTCAACACATCAATGCTGTATATGCAGTACAGTGCAGAGAGGACTGTCATGACCTCTACATTGATGAAACCAAACCACCGCTGTACAAACGTTTGCCACAACACACCTACAACTGGACACCTACTATGTCCAGTTGCTCTCAAAGTAACTCATTTTGGATTGAATTACCTGGATGACTGGGTTAGAATCTACACAGACTGGATGCCAGTGTTCCTCAAACCACCAGGAACAGGATGCAGTTTACACTGATGGAAGTCCATGAAGGTTGGGCAGAAATGGTGACAGCCAATGAGGTTATAGACTTTTAGGAGAGCACGGTGCATCACCACTGTTGTCAGATGAGTCTGGTGGTGGTGTTATAGTATAGACAGGTCTGTCTGTTGTATGGGTGGTGGAGGAAGAGCATTGAGCTACAGCAGCCACTCTACTTAAGTGAAGAGATATTTAAGAGGTAATGCATCTGGCATATATACATGGAGATGTATGCAAGTTGCATAGAGATGTAGCAAATAAAATCACACTAACCTGACTGCACATGCAACACAAACATGTTCAACATTTCACTACACCCCTCCAGGGGACGCCCCCCCCCCACCGGTCCCGCCTCCATTTAAATTGTAAACCTCTCTCTATATATACATGAATAAACACGTTTTAGGAGTCACAAGCATCAGAGTAGACAATGGCTCAAAGCAACTTGAAAGAGATCACTTCGAATAGTTCCCTGATACGTTGTTACAAATCCTCCAAATGTTTTAACAACTCTGTTGATTTAAAAAGCCCACGAGATTGTCTTAAAAAGATGCCAAAATCAAATGATGCTATGAAGTTGTTGTTTTTCTGTCTTTCACTTTGCAGCTTCTCAGATTGATTATTTTAAGGCCTGATGTTAATTAAAAAGCCCTGCAGCTTTTCTCTGAAATGACTCCCTGGTCTGATGCTCTGTTCAAAACCTTCATTATCAGGATTATCAAATAAGCATCACTTTACTTTTGGAGATCCCAGTCCCTGACAGCCACTTTGAACACTTTAATGCTGCAAGTCTAATGACAAAATAAATGTTGGCCTACGTCTCTTTGGGGAATTCAAGACCTGACTTCAACTGGGCAGCTGTGAAGGCGTTTTTTCTTCCAACTGACATTTATAATCAAAGGTTGACAACTGCCATCGCCCCCTAAAGGAACTTGTCTCCTTTGATTATAGCTTGGATAAAAAAAATAAATATATAAATCATTGCATATTAAGTACAGCTGAGTGCATTGTTTTCATCAGGCTTTTATCCACTAGGCCTACAACAGACTAATAGGTGAAAAGTGTTTTTCCATACTGCATGTGTGATTACGGCTTTTTTTCACTTCAGGGAACTCACATGTTGCTCAACTCTGACCCCTGGTTATTACCGTGGTATAATGTGAGAAAATTACATGGAGAACCAGCTGAGTCAGGACCTCTGGCATTTATCGAAATACCACCAGGTCACTGTCATTTCACACCTTCTCCACAGTCAAACAAGGTGTGACTGAGAAAAGAACAATAAAAATGTGCACAGTCTTTACCTGTAAACACCCTGACAGAATCTTTTGAACGCACTTGTAAACTGTGCAACAAGATACCACAAGATCATGATTTCCAGAGGGATATCCATGAGAAATTAATAAAGTTTAGATCAGACCTGGGAAAACTTAGGCCCAGGGGGCCAGATGCGACCTGTTTGGATTTTTAATCAGGCCCACCAAACTTGTCTAAAATAGATAATTATGTATATTATCATTATCCTTCTACGTTCTGCCTGCATTTCCAGTGTTTCACCATGATATAGCAAAGGAAGAGGAAACACTGCATGAGAGGAAAGAGGAAACACTGCATCTGCAAACAACAGTTGCTGCTGTGTTTGATTTTAGTACTTAATAGATCCAGGGGGTCACATTTGACCAGGTCAAGAGCAGACAGGTGGAGCATCTGCATGAACCAAGATACAAAAATGTTACGAGGGCAACTCCTTGAACTCCAGTTGCCCTCAAAGTTGCTTTTTTTTATTATAAACCCACTATGATCTCAGCCCAACAGCCAAGTTGCAGCCATATTCAGATTGACCGTAGCCTCTGTCTTCAGTAACAAATGACTGCAATCCCTTCATTCCTGAACCCGGTGAAGGTGCTGCAACATTTCCATGCAGAACACTACTGGGCTTCTTCCTCCTCATCAAATATATTACCCCTGCATCCTCCCTCCTTAGCACTACACTGCGCTACTGACTATTTATAGCACAAACATATTGATCACCGCCTGCACCACCCTCCATCACTCCGTCCAAAGTGAGAGAGGAGAGGAAATAACGGGACAGCGCTTTATGACCCAGCACGTGTGCTGACTTGTCTGTCTCCGTGCACGTGTGTGTGGTCCTCTCACACACACACACACACACACATCGGAGTGCATGTGTGGGCACAGAGCTGAGGCAGTGGCGGTCCCCAGTAATTCAGTTCCAGACGGACTTAACTCTGATTAAACATTTCTCACAGGGCTGTAAAAATCCCTGGATATAAAAACAGGCAAATCAATTCACCAGTGCGACCACTTTAAACTTTCATTATCCTCTGGACATCAAATCCTGCCCCGCGATTATCACAAAAATAAGGAAATTGTCGTTATCATTACAACAATTAACTATATTATTATACAGTTGATGATTAATATGATCACAGTTCATTTATACCAATGATAATCCTTGGTCCACAATAAAACCTTAAAACAGCTGGAGACGGAAGTGAGTTTCAAGCACAGGCCAGACTGTCTGTCAAAAGGTTGAGGTCTCTCATTGTCAACATCAATAATACATAAAAACATAAGTTAAAACTAAATCTGTAAGTAAACAGACATATTTTCGCAAATAAAACTACTACTACTTATCAACATTGAATTGAACCTAAAGGCTTGACAAAAAGAAGACAACACTGTATGTTGACTTGTACCCTCAACGGTCTTCTCTTGGGCCAGGACATTCCATGCAATCATCTGAAAGTCAAAATTTGAGACACACGGAATGTCTAATAATTGAATAAAAAATTCCATTAGAAGTCATTGGGGAAAAAAAGAGACACTGCCGTGTCAGAATGGACAACGGACCCTTTAGCAAGAGACGTGTTGAAATGCTTCGCCAAATAAAAGTTGTTGGTTGAAAGCTTTACTACAGGTTTGCAGTACATACTGTAAGTCCTTGTATTAAAACAGTTCTACATCAGCTGAAGTCATCATCTCCGTAACACCACCAAGGAAGACACTATGCACCAAAAAGTTGGACATTATGCAGAGTATTCTAGAAATATTGGACTTTGGAATATTCACGTAAGCAAGGCACACTCCTTGTTCTCGGATGCCATTTTTCCCCATCTGCTTGACACGACTTTATTTGCACATTGCTTTTTCTACCAAAAGAAAAACACATGCACATCGCACATAGACATTTGTATGTGCCAACCTCAATATTTTGCTTCCACCATTTTTTTTTTTTTTCTGTCTGTTGTCATATTTTGCAAGAAGCTAAAACCTGCAGATTCACAACTACGTTACACAACAGCACGGACAAAAACAATGTGTTTGAATGTAACACAATCCACAAGAATGCTCACTAAGCCCCACTGTTTCCACTCCAGTGGCTGTCTCATCAGATTTGATAATCAGAAAATGACAGCAGTCCTCACACCCTTATCACGCCAGTAAATGTTTTGCTCAGAGGCCGTGTGGAGGCCTTGATTGCAGGGAAAGCTTGATCTGCTCTGGGGTTTTAGAAGGCTGTAACAAAAAGGGTTTGTCTGGTGCTTATCACGCAAAGTCCCAATGTCTCAGTGTGGAGCAAAGGACAAAATATGTCCTCACTTTTGGCTTGGGAGTTCTACGCATGGCAGCGAGCAGCTTAATAAAGACTTTGATGTTGTTTTGAAAATGTAGAAAGGCAGCATTTTCTAAGGAAAAAAAAAAGCTACAAGCAAAAGAGAAAAAGCAATCATTAACGTTGTAGAGGGGTATTTTTAGAATCTTGATCCGTAAGTTCTTTTTGGCTCTACTTGAGCACTTTTCTTCTTGCACATTTTGTCACATCATTGCAGAGATATAGAGGTGCTGTGGGGATAAAAAAAAATCCACTGCAATCACTGATCCCATCTTGGGAGGCCAGTCTTATTGTGAAGGCTCAGCAGTCTGAGCTGACAAATCAAGTGAACGTCTTCTTGTGTCCTGGCTCGGCTGCAACTGAGGGATCATAAAACAAAGTAAGGAATTTACAGAAATTACATTGCAGTCTGTGTCAGGAGCAGGAACACTTCACATCCTGTACCAGCATAAACATTTACAGAGGAGGCAAAAAGTGGAGCCGTGCAGACTTCAGCTCTTTTATCTTTAGAAATAATAAAGGAAAATATAATTCAAGGGTAATATATTGCAAGGAAATATTATTCAGAGTTGGCATTTTTCCCTGTTTGTCCTTTTCAGACTCATGGTTCATCCGTGGCAAACTCAGCTTCATTATGTTGATATCTAAATAGGACGTCTGTTATGCTCAAAAAGATCACATGCCTGAAACCTGTAAATGACAACATGGAAAATGTTCTTTTCCACCTGCTTTTCCAAGACAAAAAATATTGTTAAACTCAGACTGCTGCCGTCAAGATGAGAAAACTTTATTTATCCTCAAGGATCAACATTAAGGTGAATGTTGCTCTAGCTGCAGATCACGTTTGAGCCAAGCTCTTGTCACATGGACACTAGCACGTGGTGTCTTCAGAAGGACAATATATCATCATGAGTGTCATTGTTTGTCTATAAGACAGTTGTGAGACCAGCATGATGTACTGTATGGTTTAGAGACACTAGGAATAGGCAGAAGACGGGAGGCAGAGTATTTAAAGATACTGAGGTTCTTTTTTGGAAAGACAAGGATGGACAGGATCAGGAATGAGGTGATTAGAGGGACAACACAGACAGGAAGGTTTGGAGAAAAAGCTAGAGAAGACAGATTGAGATGGTTTGGACAAGTTCAGAGGAGGGACAGCGGATACATTGGTAGAAGAATGATCCAGAAGGAGAGATGGAGCTACCAGGTAGGACATGGAGGTGGTTGGAGTCAGAGAAGAAGATACAGAGGACAGGGGGAGATGGAAATTGTTGGAACTTGGTACAAATCTGATTTGATCCACCTTCAGTAGAAAACAAACAGCCACAGATGCCACATCTCAGTGGGATCAGAACACATTAACCAGAAACCAATACAAGGAGAAGAAGGTGGAGGAGGAGGAGAAGGAGAAGAAGAAGGAGGAAGAGAAGGAGAAGAAGAAGAAGGAGAAGAAGAGGAAGAAGAAGAAGAAGGAGAAGTAGAAGAAGAAGAAGAAGTAGAAGAAGAAGGAGAAGGAGAAGGAGAAGTAACAGAGGACACACATTAAGATGCTGTGACAGTCCTAAACGCTTGTCTTGCTTCTATGTTGTATCGTTTGAAAGGCAGATTAAGGTTTCCCTAATGACAGAGCTAATGCCTCCAACACTTACTCACACACGCTCACACTTTCCCACCCACACAGCCAGTAGAAAACCCTGCAGCTGCTGTGCTACAGCTCGCACAATAGCAAAGCTACGTGGAAGTGTTAAGTGAAGGACTCGGCTGAGATACGTGTCACGTAATTGATCAACGTTGGCAAACTAAGTTGCGGAGCTAATGAATGAAGACAACAGGCGGCGGGGGTTTAATTACCACTGCCAGGAGGGAACGATTGGATGAGTTCATCTCAGGGAGATCAACTCTCCACCTTTACCTCCCTAGGAACTTTTCTGTGCAGGCCTAATGTCAAAGCATTACTTGTGCACTGGAGCCAGTGGGAGAATCCTGTGGTCCAACCCGCGTGGACCAGACTCTTCTGTAGTTTGGGCCGCTATCAGACAAATGCTTCCGGCTTCACTGCTGCGAGGACTGACATCAAACACTGGGCTTAAGTTCTCCAGGGCAGGAATCTTTGAAGCTCCACCACCTTAAATACCTTTAATACTAACTGCAGGTAGACCTCTGCAGGTTTTTGTTGCGACTCAATCATCCAGTAATCGTCTTTACTCAGAGTGCAGCGCTGAAAGGCCGAGGTTGTGTCATCATGGCTAATTGGTTGGAAAGATGAAGGCGTTCTATTTCATTGTGTTTTTTTTGTGTATAAGAGACAGGAATCTTTGAAGCTCCACCACCTTAAATACCTTTAATACTAACTGCAGGTAGACCTCTGCAGGTTTTTGTTGCGACTCAATCATCCAGTAATCGTCTTTACTCAGGGTGCAGCGCTGAAAGGCCGAGGTTGTGTCATCATGGCTAATTGGTTGGAAAGATGAAGGCGTTCTATTTCATTGTGTTTTTTTTTTTTTTTTTTTTTTTCATCACAGAGAGGGAATGGAACTCTGCTATTAATGAAGTCTACACTTCCTGCCAGAGGGCAGTGATGGGAATATGAGACCAGTATACGTTACATAAGACGACACAAGGGAGACCAGCGTCTGCTTAATATTCAGCCGCACTCTACTTAATGGGCCTTATTTTAAACTGGAGTGGGCAAACTTAGAGAGCTGCAAACATTTATTATCTGATAATATAAATCAGCAGGTAAAACAGAGTGAGTCTTTTTCCTTCCTTTTTCAGGACATTTGTCCTTTGGGATCTGGCTTTTGTCAGCATTTACTGTTTTAAAGCTGGTCTTTTTCACTTCTACAGTGAATTAATGACAAACATTAGGGAGATTTAAATCCTGCATGCATCCAGGTTTCACGATTAGGCCTCAATTCTCCTCTAATCTAAGACATTTTTGATAATGTACACAATTTTTTCAAATGATTCTCTTTAGGGATGACACGGATGGACAGGATCAGGAAGGAAGTGACGGTTTGGTAAAAAAGCATGACAAGGCAGACTGAGATGGTTTGGTATGCAGTGATGTGGCCTCATTACTGCTGTCAAAGAGTTTATTGACTTGGCAAAAATTGCAAAAAAAAAAAAAAAAATGCAAAAACAAACCTAAAATAGGTTGAAGGACCAGGATATGAGAGATGCTTCAAAGAGACATTTCTGTCCCTGACAAAGATGTGACACTACACAGTTACCTCAAGTTTTCTTGGTGCTAATAACAGCACAGTCGGTGTCACTTTGCCCCTGAGAAGTTTGTCTCTGCGCCTCCACAGCTGTTGCAGTTTGGACAGACAGAGGGTACAGCTTCAAGTGCGAGTCTCATACTTGAAGTAAAGTGAAAAGGCAAACAAGAGGAGGAGGGGGTGGAAGTAACACACTCAGCGCCGTCCACCGCACTGCAAGGTTTTGAGTTTCCATAATGAGTGTCTAAACCAATGATGTTAAAGAGCTGCAACATTTTTACTTGGAGGCAAAGACACAATTATAGTAAACTAAATATCTAAAAAAATGTCTCTTAATATTTGTGATTAACCATTTCCGCAATATTTACACATCATTTCTGCAATTATTTTAGAAAAAACATTTTTTTTAGTGCATAATTAAATAGACAAGAGGCCGAGTAAGACGTCAAACTATGTGAACCACAATTAAAACCACTAATCAGACACATCACTACTGTATATTCACTGGAATCACTTTTACAGTCGGACAATTTATTTTAACCAATTTCCACAGGCAGTCGAAACAGTAGGCAGTTTGTCAGTAATTCTTATAATCATCCGTTTAGTGGATGATTTTTTTTTTTTTGCAGGCATCTGTTTGACTAATGATGGAATGTGATACCCAACATGTCTGAGTAGGATGAAGAGAATGGGGAGGGGGGGGGTAAGGGGAGAAGGGGGAGTTAGAGATTATGGCAAATAGGATGAGGAACAGACATGGATTGGTTAAGGGGGGGGGGGGGGGAAAGGGGAGAAGGGGGAGTTAGAGATTATGGCAAATAGGATGAGGAACAGACATGGATTGGTTATAAGTTACGCCACCACAGCTTTGACGACGGTCGGATTAATTCAGCCGCGGGGGAAAAACAGGAGCTAGTGTAGTGAAGCAGAGGGGGTGTAGCAGCAGATTAAATACCTACAGGTGTTTCTCTGTTTGTCAGTTAGGAACAAAGTCAATTTATCAACTAAACTGAAAAGTGGGTTATAAGGAGAATAATTAGCTAAAATTGTCATTGCATCATACAGACACATACTGTACAAACAGTGTCCCCGCAATTCTGTTAACTGCTGTGGAATTGAAGGACTAACTACTACGACAACTACCACTGACGACAACAACAACAACAACAACAACAACAATAATAATAATTTTAAGGGGATCAATGGGCTCTCCACCTGTGGAAATGTTGATATGGTGGTCGTCATGGAGACAGCTGCCCCTGCAACAGATAAACTGATGAAAAAAAATTAAAATAAATACAATAAAGCATTTTTTTCCTCATCTAATTATCATGTGGGACAGGGATGGAATGGAGCAGTAATTCCAAAAAACTAGATAAAGGTATAAAAAGGACCCAGAATAGAACTCTGAATTACGTTCATGAATAGGTTTGATTAGGATGACAATAGGATAATGACAGAGTTCTCTGTTCCATTGATGATGTTTTTTTTTTTGATTTTTTTCATGTTGGGGTTAAGAAATGACTTGTCAACTGTCTAATACAATGGTGAGGTTTTTATAAATCTTTGAATGAAAGACAGCAGATTGCAAAAATACATGTTAGATTAAAGTAGGGCAGTTACCGTAGGCTGTGTGGCTGATTCAGTTTGACACATCAGTTAATTTAAGCTCCATTTGACAAGTTAAAATTTGGAATTGTTTGTTGTTTGGTGTATATATGAAAGGAATGATGGTACATAAGCTAAAGTTACATTTAATGAACAAAATTAAATTTTGGAAAATCTTTCTTCTTGCTGATTTGAATTCTAAATTTATTTTTTGCAAGTTGAGGCCGTCATAGTTTAATAGAGTCAATGACAAAATGGCAGAAGATAAATCTTGACTAGTGCTGCTCCACCCTTTGGGTTATCGTCCTTCAAAAAGAAGTTAGCATTTGACAACTGGCAAGGTTGGACGGAGAAATCAAGGCGTGGATGCGTGGACTGACGGCAGGAAGAAACTGACCATGGTGGAGGAAGAACATGTCAAGTCCTTCAGATGTTGCTACGCCCTGTTTCAAAACAAGTCTTTTTTTTTTTTTTTATCTTACCTTGGAACTAGGGATGTCTGATAATAACATCTTCTGGTGAAATGCAATATTGCTGATGTTGTCCAAGCACTTTATTTCCAATATTAACTGTATATATTTATACTGATAGCTGCAGGTGAAATAGTGTTGTGCCCGACGATGTTAAATATTTATTAGTTATGATATTATTCAATTTGCTGTTATTGACCGGATTACATTGGTGGATCGACATTGTTGGAAAACCCTACTCAGGATCATGGTGGAACAATGTTTCCTAGCATAGAGAAACCATGTGAGATGCTACTGCTCCAACAAGAGCAAATATATAATAGATCAATATATATATCAACCATATATTTAATAACATATGATACAGTTTGATCTATGCAGGTTCCTCCAGACATGCACGGTACTCAATGTTTCCCTCCAATCTATTGTTCTCTTGTGCATTTTTTATTCTGAAGGTAATGCTTTTTAAGTTTAATGAAAATGCAAAAAACAAACAAAAAAAAAATATGATAGGGGTCGCTCAAAAATACAAAACACAGCCACAAATGTCTGACTGTAGCCAGGGCCCAAACCACCCTTTGACTGTCACTAGGACAAGAGGCTTAAAACCCTAGAGGCTGCAGTGAAAATCCATAACTGCCCAGTGAAGGCCCTTTGTGAACATCTAGACAACAATTGAACATGGTCTCAGAAGAGGATTTTTTTGCGTCCAAGTGTCCAATGTTTCCCCCCAATCACTTCCAAATGTTGACATCCTTTTCTAGCGCTAAATGTCAGCCACGTCTCAGGAGAAGGAGGAGGAGGAGAGGAAGAAATGTGAGCGGCGGGCAGCTGTTCCTCCACTGAAGATTAGTTTGGTTAAGTTCAGCTTCTCTGAAAATACTGGCTGTTGAGTCTCAAGGGTCTACGGAGAGTTAATAATCCAAAAAGGAAGAGAGATGGAAAAAGAGGCTGGAGAGCCCAGTGTGTCCTTGAGTAACTTTTAATAGGTCGCTGATGAAAAGATGGGAGAGCAGGGAGGTTTTCCTTCCTTTTTCTTTTTTATGTCTTTGCTTTGTGCTCATTGAGTCTAAGTGCATTTGAAAGATGATAATGTTGACACACACACACACACACACACACACACACACACACACACACACAC
>JAFBJS010002178.1:28300-87386 GCA_016785265.1 Paraplagusia blochii | reverse complement strand
ACACACACACACACACACACACACACACACACACACACACACACACACACACACACTCATTCACTGTCTCACAGGATGCAATCACATGTGTAATTACATCTATAAAGACTGTGGCTGGTTGAAGGATACACACACACACACACATGCAAATGTAAGTGTTCTCCGAGCTAAACTGTGTCTGAGATGCTTTCAATTGAGAGACGCCGACTTGTTTTCATCTGGTGTTGCCATCTGTCATTCCTCAGCGTAGACGCACAGAAAAAAGAAAAAAAAAAAAAAACACAACCACAGTGTATATGTAGGCTATGTATATTTATAACATACATAAAGGTGAACACATGCTCCGTATGGTCAGAATGTAAATGTAATATTATGTCCAAAATGGCATGAATAAATGCAGCACTGGAGGTAAACCGGTCCTGGATTTATATACATGCCGTGTATATATATATATATATATATATATATGTGTGTGCAATCAAAAACCTGCAGTCACAATGGTCTTTGTGGAACAGTTTGGACATACTTGTAGCTCTGGCATCTATGAAATCATTTGTCATTGATCAATACTATCTTCCATTCCAGGTTTTCATTTTGACCAATAAACATTGGTAAAATGCTTCAAAACTATGAATTATTTATTATTAAATCATTTTTTCCTGCGATTAATGATATTGTTTAGAATATATTTTTATTTACTAGCTTTTGCATCATGGCTTTGTGTGGTGTAAATTCAATAGACAACTTTATTACCAGAATAATGAAAAGAAGTAAATCCTGTCAAACCTTACGTACAAGCGTGGGCACAATGAAATCTAAATAATGATAATTGTCGGAGAAAGGTATTCTACTCGGTATGTTTTTTTTTTTTTCCACTATTTCTTCCACACACTACACTGGCATTTCTGAAGAATTACTTTGGTCTTACATCACTCATCATTTCATCTTAAAAAAGACATATGATGTGGAAGAAGGTAAAGGGGTTTTAGTTTTCCATCCAGCGGGAAAACTCTATTCTGCGGTGACTATATATCTCTATTTTCTCCACATCATATCTCACGGCAATAAAAGTCAAGGACGCTTCCATGTATCCATGTGAGCGTGTGATCGTGTGCCACTGAGACCTTGAAGACTACTTAGTCTGAATACTGCACTCAAATACTCAAACAATTTGAGTGTGTCTTTTGACATTTTATGAAACATTCATCCAAAAAAGAGAGACGTGTTGGATCTGTGAAACGGTGTGCGACTGCGTGTAGTTTAAAGCAAGAAGTCGACATGAAAACGGGGCTGTCACCTGGAACAAACTGGCATGTACCTTATGTTCATACCAATATATATATATATTTTTAAAATGCATGTTGCAGAGATTTAAATAAGGAACATTGCCCTCCTGGTGTGTTTTTTTAATTCCAGTTAGATGCCTGTGATATTTCTGCATCTTTTTTATTAGGTAGGATCATTTCCTTTGTATTTTATCTTTTTTTTTTCATCCTTTTTTCCACAATGGAAATATTATTTTTGATCCTTTCCCGTTTATTTTCTATAATAGAAGGACATCAACCCACTAGGTAACACCAGCGTTTGCCATCTGTCATTTAATGCATTGTTTCTCAAAGACTTGTTGAGTCACAAGCAGATTTTCTATTTTTATTTATTTTTTTGCCAATGTTTTCCTTCTAAACAGAAATTGCATTTTAACATTTCTGGATTTTAGGTTCAACCTTACATTATAATTACACTCCTTGTCAGCTGTTTAACAAGTTTTTTTTTTTTTTTAAGGCATATAAGAGTTTATGAATGTGTCCAGATGTCTTTGTTGGATATGTCTCTGCAGATTCCACCCCGTTGATTCCCACATCTTTCAACATTGCATTTGCATTTTGTTTTCGGGTCAAACTAAAATGTTGTTGCATTTGATTTTCAGAATGTTTTCCAATCTAAACACGAGATGTGACAAATAAATATAATGAGGTAATTAGCGCTTTACCAAAGAAAAAGTCCAATAAAAAAGCCTAATTAGACAGGTCATTGATAATGAATTCCCTAAATTGTAAAATTAAACAACGATTGTAAAGTAAAGGGGGTAAAACAGGATGACTTTGACACAGTAGTGACTAATGTGATCCCTCTCCATAATACAGCTCTCTGTGGAATAAATAACATTCCCCTCTGACATGCTAATGTTCTTGCTGTTGACTTATTGGTAAACCTTCCTGTACAGTCGGCATCTCTGCCATCTGCAAAACATGCAAATGTATTTATCCCTATATAGACACTGCATATCAATGCCACACATATGTGGACAACATCAACTGATGCACACGTACACACAGACGGTGGCGACGTCAGACAACATACACATATGGCCCTATAATCTGGTCTCTGGCAAGGTGTTTGGTCTAATCTTTAATTCAGCAGAGGAATGGCTTTGGCAGCACCTTGATTGCTTAAACCACATTATCCCACCACTCTGCATCCTAATGAGTGGCCACAAGGCAAAAGAGCACACAAGTGCAGTACAGTATACACAAGGTGTGAGTGAAAAAATAAAAGATACATGGAGAGCACAGGCACGCCTGGTTTCCTTTGTGTCTGTTGTATATTTTGTTGCTGCTCATGTACGTATTCAGAAGCAAATTGCCACGATCCACAGCACATCTTGAATCTTCATTATGTCAAGCTGCGGGCACCAGAACAATTTTGAAATTCACAAGGAGGGAGAGAGGAGGAGGAGGAGGAGGTCAGCGTGTCTGCTGTAACCTGCTTTTTCATTCCCTCCATCTCTACAATCCTGATCCTCTATCATTGGGAAGGAGCTGTAAAAATACAGAGAGCAGGATTCCTCGTTTTTCAAAACTGTTCAGTCAAAACAAGCTCATCAAGCATCAGCCAGACCATAATTCCCCCGCTCTAACGCTGGACACCCTGGATAAATTGTCCCACAATTTACATCCGTGATTCTAAAGATTTCATATCCCCTGTGCTGTGAGTGATGCACTCTGTATACGCAGGAGGATAGAAAAAAAAGAACAAAATAACTGTCAACCATGAAAATGAGAGAAAAGGCTGTTGTGGATGTGATTTAGAGCTCAGGCTTTTTCCACCCAGTCACAACCTCTTAACTCAAGAGATATTAAGTACTAAGCTTCAGGTAATGGTCTCTTTTTAAGCTCAGACATCCAGCACTTGGGCAAAGCACACTTCATCTATTACAGTTTAGTTAGTGATCATTAGCCGTGGTTTCTTCCAATGCAGCATTTACCAAAGTCTAATTTCATGCTTTTGAGAACAAGGTTTAATTTCTTCCCCAAGTTGTCAACCACAGTTGCCCCCTGGAGAGACATGTTCAACATTAATGCAATTATTACACAGGCATATGCTGCACTTGTAATCTTGGCACCGTGAGGCCCTGTGGGCTAATAGACCTGTCTTTTGGCCAGATGCTCATAGGAAAGGATACATCTTAGTGAGTGCATATGTGAGGAGATAACAAAAAGGATGGTCGGCCTGTGTCTCTTGTGTTAAGGCAGTGGTTCTTAACCTGGGTTCAATTGAAGCCCAGGGGTTCGGTGGAGCCTCTGCCACGGAGGTCAAGACACAGCAGAGGTCAAGACACACCAACTCACCCTACTAAAGGAAGGTTTGGTGCATGCCCATATGAAACAGGTGGGTGTGGTAGCTCCAAAAAGGTTAAGAACTACTGTGTTAAGGGATCTTTCTTAATTGCATTCGTCCAAAGGTGAAGAAGATACATTATAATTCATTTGTCAACACTCAGCCTGGAACTAAAGTAGATTTAAAGACCTGCTCCTGGAATCAAGTCAGTAGGTTCTACACCGTTGTTAGAGTGAAATTCTACCAGTGACTCACCATGGCTGTTATATGAGTAGAGCAGGGCACAAGTACTGTGAAAGAGTATGTACAGTAATTGGCAAACACAGAAGGTGGCCTATATCTACCCTGGTTAGGTTCAGCCCCCAACTGTTAAAGATAAATAGAAATCACAGATTGGAAGCTTTCCCTCAGCCCTGTGAGAACAATCAACTTTACCACCAGTTTGGAATGTCGAGTTCTAACACTGTTCTGAGTCGAAGGCAACTTTGGCTCCGAACAAAAGACAACCTGGGGATGTTGAGGAGAATGAACAATGGAGAAAAGCAAGCGGCCAAGTCACGTACCAGGACGATGGCTCAGTGAGAGCGCAGACCAGCCCACTCTGCTACTTTTTTTAAACCATTATTTTGATGTATTTAGTAACAGATTACAGGGTGTCTGTGGTTCTTTAAAAGCATCAATACACGGTGACAAATTGTTTAATTGTTTAACCATAAATCCAAAGGTACACTGACAAATAAGGGTTTTTAGGTAAAAGATTAGGGGAAAATAGACTTAAAAATAATAATCATCCAAAGCCTCATTAGTAGTATATGCAGTTTAACAGACATGGTAACAGATTAATGCAGATTAATGACATATAGCATGATTGTAGTATATATATCAATATCATTGATATTGATAACCAGGAAAGTAATCTGTGGAACCGACTGACGGTGGAGCTTCAGTGGTTGTATTTTGATAAACACTGACCTACATGGTCTTCACTATCTCTTCAAGTCCCCTGAGGTATGCATGCGTAGGTATGGTATGTTCTCTGGAGATGAGGGAGGACTTTTGTTCACACTCTAGCAGACACATACTGGGACGATTAGTCATGTTCTCTCTCTCTGATGGTGATGATCAAATCAAGTCCTGTTTCTCTGATCACAACGCGCAGCTTGAACACGTTGACAGTAACCTCCCACAGTTCTCTCCCAACCCAAGGTGCCGCTCACGCACAACACGAAGAAACTGACACACACACACACACACACACACACTTAGAATACTGAGGTGACACAGATGACAGCTAATTTCTGAATGACTCAGCTTCAGTGTGTGTCCTTGTCCAGGGAGGAGGTGGCAGGAGAGGAGGAGGAGGAGGAGGAGGAGGTGAGTTCTGATCATCGTCCTGCATGTTTGTGTGACAGTCTGTGTAAGTGTGCGTTTGAAGTCGTGAGAACAGAGAAAATTGCAAAGGTGAAGAAAGAACGGGGGAAAAAAAAAAAACGGGGGAAAGAAGAAGACTAAGAAGGCTAAGAAATGTGTGACCTTGAATCACACAAAACCAAGTGTGTGTGTGTGTTTGTGTGAGTGTGTGTTTGCTGTGACACTGATGTCGCCAGCGGGTGACGGTTAATAGGCTTTCATCTCTCAGTGTGCCAAAAGTGCATGTGGCTGAGCACAACAAATGTTATCAGACAGCTCGGCTTGACTTTGCCATATCTCCATCTCCTGCAGTCCTTCCCTCTCACTCTCTCTCTCTCTCTCTCTCTCTCTCCATGTCTGTCTTTTTCAACAGCAATAAGGAAATTAAAAGTGATTTAAAAACTAAATCTGGCCACCGTCTGGAAAAACGCTCCACCAAACTGTTCCCCTACTGGTCAGACATGTTGCTGGGTCGCGTTTCGTGACCTGCAAATTATCTGCAAGATGGCACAACATGGAAAAAGAAAAAAAAGAGTAAGTGATTCCAAATAGAAGTGATGACTAAACAGACAGCTTCAATTAAGAGTTATTTCAAGGAATATTTACAAAACTGAAGACAGGGCCTTTGCTGGTAATTAGATGATATAAAGCCTACAAACCTTCTGGACAAATTTCACTTAAAAAAACTTCAAAACAGGAAACAGCTGAGTTTTTGAAGCAGAGGTTTCACATCAAATAATACAAAAACCCACAAGCTCAAGTATTCATACAGTATGTGTTACACTTGCCTAAGAAAATATGGTAAGAATATATTCCCAATTGTGATGATGTGGCTGATTTGGGTGGATGGATGGATGGATGGATGGATGGATGGATGGATGGATGGATAGATGGATGGATGGATGGGTAGATAAACCCTTTAAACCCTTTTGAGATTATATTAATAATTGTAACAAAATGTATTTTAAAACAGTGAATTACCAGATAATGGAATAATGGATGGAAGCACATCATCACTCAGAGAGACGTGTTGTGATGGCTATTGCCACTTTTAGTGATATATTAAAGAAATACATAAATTAGACATAAATGTGGATCTAATGAATAACTGTGACATTGCTCTATTATTTTTCTTCAACGTTCTAAGGGTTGTACAAGGATAAGGGTGAAAAAATGTTGAAAAAGGATACTGATGTGGATAAAAAATGATATATATATATATATATATGTGTGTGTAAAGTGCTTTTTTCAGTAAAAATGTCACGCTGAGATTAAATAAATCATATGTCTTTGCTCCAAAATGTTATAATTACACCTTTAAATTATTTAAATATGTTTCCAACAGTCAACTGATGGCTGATTTATTTTGGTTTTTGGATAACGTGGCAGATGAAAGTAATCACACTGCCTTGTTGGTTCAAGGCAAACAAAGGTGAAACCCCTGTGAAACCTCAATGATGCTTCCCTCAATGTTGCGTCTTCCTTTTGAAACTGCCCTATGAACTTGAAGTCAAACTACTGGGCTTGGCTGAGATGAAAAAACAGACCTTAATGTTTAAACATACATACATTTGGTGGAGAGTATGATCTGACTTGATCCAGAGGAGCTTCAAATCTTCAAGTCTCACCTTATATGGCGTAAAATGTCTTTCATCCATGTGACGTGTCCAGAATACATTCAAAGGAAGACAAGTTAAAACCATCAAACCAACAGCCTGTTCAGGTCAGTGGGGAGAAAAGGCAGTTTTGCCTTAGAAGCATCCAGGAATCCACCAAGATCAATACATGGGATTAATATTGGCAGCAACACTGACCTCTACAAGGAGACTGGGTATCAAACTTGACAGCACCACTGCATCAATCACTGTGTATACACTGTCAGTTATGTTTACGCAGCCATGCTCTATGTTTACTACTGCAGCCAATACTTGTTTGATGCTGATTCCAAACTGAAAACAAGCTGTAGTGATTTTAAATTTAGGACTGAAGTCGACAGTGGAATCAGGACTGACGTCTACGTTGCACCAGGAGTCTTTAACCTGAGGGGAAGGGCGATAGTAATCCCTCTACAGTAGATGCTACGGTGAATTGAGTTTGACAAGAGCGGGAGATAGACTTCGAAAATCAAAGCGAGAACTTGTGCAACTTTAACTTTTGTTCAAAGCCATTGTTCATTGCCTTGGCAGCAGCAGCACGAGCAGCAATGAATCTGTCAATGTTAAACTCAACTCATGACCTATTTTTTTTTTTTGTTACATATGAAATAAACCTTGCAGTTTTACTCCTTAAACTCATGGGTGTCTTTGTAATTTAAGCAGTGGCGTCATATTAATATGCCTCATAATAACATTTATTTCAACAAAATTCCATCCATTTATCTTTTGCGTTTCAGATTCATCAACAAGTCCTGCCGTACATGTTTAGACGCTTCAATGCCGTGAATGGGCGTTCAACACAGGCAGTGGACACAGGGTTTCAATCAATCACATTTCAGTGTCCAATCACAAAACACTTATGTGTTGCCTTAATGTTAGGGCCAGCTAGATGCCACTGCCATCGCAATCTGGCGAGTTGCTGAAATATGATTAGATCAAAAAGTTTTATCCAACTATTTAATTTTGTAAAAACAAACAAAAAAAAAAATATATACATACTATATATACTAAACATACTCCAAACACATTTATTCATATATATACAGTACATAAAATTGTGTCATTATTTATTTTTCAGTTGCTGAAATATGATTAGATCAAAAAGTTTTATCCAACTATTTAATTTTGTAAAAAAAAATATATATATATATATATATATATATATATATATTAATGAAAAATAAATAATGACACAATTTTATGTATATATATGAATAAATGTGTTTGGAGTATGTTTAGGCCAGCAGAGAAGGCCTTATTTAGTCTCGCCTTTATACAGAATATAAGTTCCGTATGAAGGCATTTTTTGCAACAGTACATAAACGTCACCACCAGGAAATAACATGCAACATAAACCACCAGATCAGTACATCTTCTCCATTCATCATCTACAGGTGTCAAAATCCATTACATGTACGGATATCAGTCAAACACTATCTGAGTCCAGACCAAAATGTTCAGATTGAACCAGATGTAAATCATGGTGCCTTGAAATAAGAAAAAGAAAATCACATGAATCACATTAATGCACAAACATGCAGACGGAAAATCCAAGTCGGGCTGTTATCATTTATTCATAACAGTGGAGTTATCACTGTCATCCCATTATACAAAACGTTTTCAGTTCCCATTTGGCTAAAATTTCAAAATACATAAGGTAATAACGTAACGTTATTAACGTCACACAGATTGAACTGACGGAGTCCTTAAATGACACTGTTTTTAGGGGCAGGAATCTCTCTGTTTTCACATGTAAACATGTCATTGTGAGTCACACGGCACCAAATGTCAGTTGAAATATCATCCACAACATTAACAACACGCAGAGCTGACATTATCACTGTGTGAGATTTTTGTCTGAAGTGGTAACACTGGCTTTTTATGAAAACTCAACCAAAATAGTAATAAATTAATATGACCTTATTTGCAAATAATGTATGATGAGAACCTGAGCCCAAACTCAGGGATTTAATGACGATAATAAGGCGGCGGTTGTGTTGGTAATGAAATCAAAGCTGAATCAACTGATTTAACACACAAAGGTCCAAAGCTGGCCATTTCACTACAGTAGAACCACCTTATTCATTTTCTATGACCACCTGCAGCAGTTCTGCATAAATATGTACATCCAACAACACAAACTAGGTTTTTCAGTACAATGATAAAATAACTAGGATGTTTTCAAGGTTTTAAAGTAAAAGGTAAATGTGACAATTGCAGGCAACTGATTTGAAGGACGGTATGTTTTTCTTTTTTTCCCCCAGTGCCTGTATCATAACTTTTAAACTAGATTATCATTATATGATTATGAGGAGTACTAACACAAAGTGCTATGGTGTTCAGTCAATCTGAAGGTAATTCGGGAGTCATTTAATGTAAGTCTTTTTCTCTATACAGCACAAGTTATAACCTAAATCAAATATACATTTATTGCATAGGTTCCTTCTATTGTTTCTTCTTCATTCATTCAATATCTATTTCAGACTATTTACTTTCAGCTTTTCAAAACAAATGACTGTTGCTTTGATACTATTCTAATATAACATGCCACTTTTAATTTAATTTGCATGTTTATACTTTTTCTCCCTTCAACGTTGGCAATAAATATTTTCTTGCTCTACGAAATACTGAAACAATATATATATGTGTGTGTGTGTTCATAAAATCACACTTTGAAGCAGAAAGAAATATTTGCATATTATCATTAAAATTTAACATGAATGCCTGGCAATTATCAAATACTGCAAATGTTTGACATTGTATCCTTCAAGCAGTAAATGTGGCATCATAATATAGTAGCTCTGATCACTTCAGGTGCCAATGGGTTAACAATATGTAACAATAATAATAACATATTTTATTTCATGGGCGCCTTTACGTCACCCAAGGACGCCCGACAAGGAATATAATAAAACATAATGACATAAATACAACATAAAAGCATTAAAAGGAGGTTAATGTGACACAGTGCAATTTGGAATTTATCAGGTGGAGTAGGCAATTATGAACAGATGGCTTTTGAGTGCAGACTTGAATTGTGGTAGAGAGTCTAGTCCACATGACTGTGGGGCAAAGAGGCTGAAAGCTCTGCTCCCCATGGTGGTGGGACGTAGAGGGGCCAAGCTTCTGCTTTACGCCAGTAAATGTCGCTCTGCTCTTAAACTACACTGTGTGGTTTGAATAGTCAACACTGGAGTTCCTATAGCTTTGGATTTGTCTACCAGCACTGTTTGTTGCCTATGGAGATGGGGAAAGAAAACTCAAGGGTGAAGTATTTTCTTTGCCTAGAGGTTTTTTACAGTTGATACCAAGTATATACACTCTACTCTTACTGCTCCAGTAAGTCCTACTCAGATCCATCAGTGACTTGCAAAGGATTCGTCCAGAGGGCGTTTTCTTTGTAGCTGGGGATTCTAATTAGGCCAACCTGAAAACACATCTCCCTTACTCTCCCTCCAGTGTGTGGATTTTGAAACTGGATGGGAAAGAACAAACTCTACCCAGCGTACTTAAACATCAAGGAGGCGTTTAGGGTCGATCCTTAGCTGCTAAGACGATCTGACTGAGATACTGATGACCATTTAAAGGAAAACAGACAGAACACTGTCAAGACCAGAGCAAGAATCACATGATTAAAGAAGCTACGACAATAATCAGTACATGACGTATGAATCAGTTTCATGAATCTGCAATTGTATTATTTTCTTGGTGTGTCAATGATAACAGTAACACACTTACCAACCCAGGGCCTGTGTGACTAAAGGATTGGAAGCTGGAAGCTGACATTATCACTGTGGCCACCAGGGAACAAGAGCCAGCTGTCCTGTAAAACATAGAGAGTGGTTGGAAATACACCTTTTATTGTCCCATGAATGACATGGGAAGAGACACTCTAGGAATAACCACTTAGAAAGTTCCTGCCTCTTCACTGTGGGAGTGATACAAACTTTCTGATTGAACTCAATAAATATTTGGAGAAGTTTGAAACACTCAGCAGAACTACAGCAAAAAATGCTGTTCCCTGATCTATACATCAGACATTAAACCCCTAATAGTGGACGTCTGGGGATGAGGTGATCAGTTTGCTCCACTTTTTGCCAACGTGGTCTGTTCTTAGATGCCAGGTCTAAAAAAGTGCATGTGAATCAATGTGTCAAGTAGAACAGACCCTGCTTAAAAGTAATCTTTCAAACTTAGTCACATTTTTGGGAGGATATTTAATGAACATCAAATAAAAATAAAAATACAAACATTAAAGTTTGTAGACTTTGCCAAATTATGTATGGAGTAGTAAAAAAAATGAACAGCTCAGATAATTCCACTTATCCCCTGATAATGCTGTGACAAAAATATGGCATAATGTTATTTTAAGTGGCCCTCTTCCTAAAGCGGCCCTTCTCAGAGTAACAGTTATGAAGTCAGCAAATGAAAACACATTACAGCACGTCTTCATGACTCATGGCCTGAAATGACTGCTGCTTCGGCGTACTGTAGTGACTATTTGGTTTGAAATTGTATGAAAGCAATTCACATGGGGTTTTGGTCGATGACTGACTGAAGAGGAGACAGAGCTGAGGGCAGAATGTGATACGAGTTTCACATATAAGTAGAATATTTCATCAGCCACATGGATATGAATAGATGGATGTGAAAAACGTTTGGGGAGGGTGAACTTTTTTGATAAAGACAGGAACAATCTGCAGGTTCTGGTTGTGAGTAAATATACTTCATATGAAAAGGTTGAGACATAGGAATTGAATACTTCATAATAATTCTGAGAAAAAAAAAAAAAGAAATCTTCTGTGTATTTGCTGTTTCACACAGACGTCCTAGAGCCAAACAATGCACTGACAATGAAAAGTATGAACAAACACAACTCTCAACATTATTGGGCTGATTGGGTTACTACACTGTGGCAGTGGTGGCCTAGTGGTTAAGGAAGTGGACTTGGGTCTGCAAGGTCCCCGGACTCCACATAGAACAAGTGAGTAGAACCAGTCTAGTCTGGACTGACTTTTATTGCATAGAGACAATAATGTGGCTGATGAGTCAGGCCATGTTTGAAAGTGAGTTTCTTATGATGGCACTAAAGGAGCTCTTTGTAATTGATGCTTCAGTCAATGAAAGCAGTAGATACAACAGGCATTGGACTCATCGTTCAAATATAGAGGCATTCTGTAGTGCAGCGGTTCTCAACTGGTCTCACTCTGAGACACACATTTTCCTGTGGTCATTAAGTCGTGACTCACTCTCATAGAATTCAAACCAAGCAAATAATAATAATAAAAAAAACACAGCAGATTCGCATTATTTTGTTCATTTTTGACCAGCTGTTTGCGGCCCATTCACAACAGGTCCGCGACCCACTTTTGGGTCAGGACCCACCAGATGAGAACCACTGCTGTGGTGCATGTGATTCCACTCTTTTCAGTGTATGATATATTACTGCTCCGAGTAAGAGAAAGACTCTGGCAACAACAGGAGAAGAAACCGGGAGGCAAAAAATATCAGTACGACTGTTGCACCCTCTCTGAACCTGTAATCTAAATAATGCAGGTAGGATATGAAGGATGTACTGTTACTGTTGGGATGTCACCGTAGATCATCCTGGGGATAACCTGTGTTTTCTTATCCAGTCAGCTACCTTCGCCCCCACCTTGCCTCCAACACTCACCACAGAAGTATTACTTGGAAGTACTGTAGCAGCGGCGGACAAACTGCACACTCTTGACAAGCAGCTTGGTGTATATTACACCTGCGGGGTACCACACAGTGTCAGTTACACCGTCAGGGGACCGCTTCGATTTCCACTACACACGATTGGGAGGCTTTTGCAGTTAATGTTAGTCAGTTGGTGGTGACTGGAAGCAGTTAACAGCTACTGGTGATGCACACATTGGTGATGTGTGCAATACCTAGAAGGGAATTGACCACAGGTTTTAAGACAACGACAGCCACTAAGATCTCTTCTCTGACTATATGCCTTGAGCCTTTGTTCTGGTTGGTTATTACAGACAGTGTGACAGGCAGTCAATGACCTAGAGATAAAAGGATAGCTCTTGTTGTCAGACATTGGAAGTTCAAATCCCATTTGGCTTCACCCGGTGTGTTCAGCAAGTGCCAAAATAACTCACTCCTTCTGTAAATGTACAACAACTCACTATTCCTCACTGGTTTTACAATCTCCAATTCTGTAGGATTTAGTTCAATTCAATTTTGGATCTGCATCATTGCCAAGATTTGATATAAATGGTAAAAAAAAAAAAAAAAAAACCCAAAAACAAACAATGACTATTATATGGGAAAACAAATGCTGACCCAAACTAACTCTTCTTAGGGCCAGTTCTTTATTTTACTCGAAAAGTTCCATGCAGTCTGTATATTTCCCTAAATATTAAAAATTATTCAAAGCAGAACCTGCAAGAATTCATGTTCTCAGGTCTGAGTCTTAAAATAAAAATGCACATCTATGTCTTGGTCTTGGACATCAGTGTTTAGCTCTACTACCAGCTTTAAGGTAAGACTGGGATCCTTATTCAAGTACAACCCAATTCCAGATTAATTGTTGGCATAAAAAATACATTTAAACCCCTATGATGAGAAACAGCCTAAAGCTTCTCTCAGGCAGATTTTGTTTTCATGTCACAAAGCCAAAACCTTTTTTTTTTTCTTTTTAAATGAGGAAGATTAACCTCAGACAACCGCTGACAACCTCATTTATCCTGACTGTGCCGGCTACAAATGTGTGTTTCCCTTTGCAGATGGAAGAAGCTGAAGAGCTGCTTATGAATTCATGTCACTTTGATTCTTCTGTGGATAGAGAGAATAGAGGAGGGCAGTTACCTTCTGATGTATTTTGAACCACAAATTACCTTCACATCAACTCAGGGACCATAAGACATGAAGACGTAATGTAATACCTCCCTTATTTCCTGTCAAAGACATGATATCAGAGAAGAGAGCTAAGACTGCATTGTTTGGGATGAACAAGAGGAAAGGAGAGAGGAGGGGAGCAGAAGACCTTCATTTGACCTGCTGGCCTGAGAAAATGACTAGAATATGAAGGAGGAGATGTAATCTATACCAAAAGCTCTTCTGCGTAAAATATCAAGCAAAGAAAACACCAAGAGGTAATTTGTACTGATGAAAACCATAGGATTGATAAAACTCAACTGGACGTAAACAATTGTGAGATTTATTAGATCTGAGCCTCAGTCTCAGGAACATCAATATAAAGAATGGTCAACCAATTCCACAGATGAACATATTTAATAAATAAATGTGTGTGCAGCTGCTCTCCCAGCCACAAGAGAAACCCACAATATTTTACATGTTACAGTGTGTCAGGATGATGTAGCGTTCATCCGCGGCATGTAAGGACCCTTTCACCTCATGGGCACCTCATAGAGCCGACCTAATACCCACGGAAGTGGATGGTGAGTGTATATTTAGTGATGAGTGGGTGGATTTAGTCACAAGGGGTCCATAACTAGATGTTTGCCCGAGGCCACAATAACCGTCTGATCCTACTTGTCTCACTGCAGTTATGCTCTGAAATGCATGAAAACTTCCTTCAAGCATAAGTAGGTGCAACATGACAAACACTGCAAAACATGGAAAATGGATACACAACTGAATCCGTACCTAAGTGGGACTTCTTCACAGGTATGCACGAGCACTGCTTGGTCATGCTATAAGCAGATGACACAAAACTGAATTTTTGCAGCATGACAATCACGCCAGGCCCTCCTTAAGCACCCCCCCCCACACACACACTTTAATTGATTCGGTTGTGGCTCTTCACCAAGAGAGCGAGCGGAATAGATTTCCATCATTGCAGAAAGCTGCCTGCAAGTCATGCAAATAAAGATGATTCCCTCTCCAGAAGGGACATGGGAATAGCACATATATGGAGAATGCTTATGTTGCAAAACCCTATTCATCTCAATGGTAACCATGAAAAATTACAAGGATTCAAAAAAGAAAAACCCTTAGCACAGTCTTTTATTTTAATTTATTCAAAATGGCACGAGTAGCAATTTCTACACAAACTCCGCCTGAGAATGTAGTTAATTTATAGCTTTTCTCCATGTACATCATGCAGACACTTCTTGTTTGCCATAGTTAAGTGCAATTAGGCAAGTTTGCAAAGAGGATTCCCGGATGGGTGATAAAATGGTTAATTTTCATTATTTGATCTAGTGCATTGCTTACAAAAATACACACTGTGTTGTACATTATATTAGTATAAAGAAAGCATTTGATCTCAATGCTGTTACTCCTAAATTAGCAGCAGTCCATAGGGGAGCAATTACCAAATCTGCATTAATGTGGAGTTTATGGTTGGAAGAACCTTGAGAAAGAAGCTGATTCATCACAATGAACTGAAGGAAAAACACAGGCGTGTTATCTGCAAGGATCGCAGTCGAGAAAAGATGATTCACCCAGAGATTAATATTGAATGTTTTTTTCTCCATTTCATTTGTGAAAGAAATAATAGCTTTGTGTTCTCTCTACAATAAACTCCAGGGACCCCAGTTGGTTTTAAGAAAGGTGAAAATAACATCTTCTCATGTGACGTAGTGGTATGGCTTAAAATGCAGCAAAATTGCATCTAAAAAGATGTTCTGAACTGCAACTGAAAATTTGTTTTAATTTTTCGGTGTGAACCGTTTTTTCACCTCAGAAAGGAAGAGGATAAGAGGATCAATCGATGCATATCACTTCAATTTACCTAAAATAATTTGTTTTCATGGACCATTCCATTCTCTCCTTTCTCTCTGGTCTTCTCCTATTGTGCTTCTGCCCCCTCAGTCTGCTGACAGTACCGCAGATTACCAAAGAGCCTGCATTGATTGCTGGGACTAATTGAAAGGAAAACATCCCTGGTGAGGAGTGCAGATGCTTGCTTGTGCAGAAAATGGCATCTGTGCTTTTCTCCATCTCATCAGGTAAAGGTGCCAAGAAATCTTTCTTTTCTGTCGACGATCTAAGTCAATGGTCAGCCACCCCTAAGGGTGTCTTCTTTAAGATAAGACAGGGCAGACAGATGAAATTGGTGAGAAAAAAATAAAGCAGAAAAACAAGCACCACACCCTGCTGGTTCTTCTCTGAGAGAAAACCCACGTGGGAAATCTTCAATGACGGTAGATGGATATGCAGCACAGCGTTCGATGTAATGCTCTGTGGTCGGGACAAGATCGCAGAGACAATAATGTACTTGTTGAGAAAGTAGGAAAACAGGTAGGAGTGTATGACTGCATGTAGTCAAATAAGCTGTGCTGCACAGAATGACAAAGATGAAAAAATACTATTGAGTACATTAGGCATTGAGTTTGCCGCTCCACAGCTCTTGCTCTGAACAGATATCTAGCTTTTAAATTGTCTCAGCACATCCTGATAAAAGCTAAAAACACACAAAGATCAGGCTGTAAATAATCCAAAAAGATTGTCCAAGCATGTTCTGATGAGTGTTGTTCTACAGAGCTCTTGAATCCTGTGTCTAATGAGGTTAAGGATTTTCTGTCTGTCCCTTATTTTCCAGACAGTCAGAGCAAGTTGTAAAAACTGACAATCACTTTATCTTTGCCTCAAATAAAGGCAATGATCTGTGGATTTTTACTGCCCTGTGAGGCAGAGAGCGGAGCATTTCTTTTTGTTTGTCCATCATGATTTCACATCTTCCCAATCCAGTCTATAAACAAACCCCACTACTACTGAGGCCAAGGCTGCAGTGGTAGCTCAGCAGACTTCAGTCTGCAAAGGTTTCAGGTTCAAATCCACCGCATTTCATGTTGTGACTAAGGTGCTCTTTGAATAGCACTGGTCTGAATCACATGACTTCCACTGTGAGCTTTTCCGCCCGCAGTAATGCATCATACTCACAGTATGGTGTAGTGTGATTTGTGTGGCGGTCTTGTTACGGAACAGCGAAGGAAGATGAATAAATTCATAGAAATAATAATGATTAGGATGATAATTATAATAACAGTAGTTTGGTACATGGTTGATGTCTGCAATGCTGAAGTCTCTTTATTGGAGACAAGAGTTGCTCCTTGTCTTGTTACTTGCTTTACTGGTGGTGGTGGTTGTGCTTCACAGCTCAGAACCCTGCAGCTCATTTGCATGTTAATCTCACATTATGCAAAAAAGTCTGAATTAATTAACTGTGGCTATTCAATGTACAGACAAACGAGAAATTCAAAAATATCTAAACTGATGCCTTTAAATATCTCAGCACGTTGCTCTCATATTTGGTGAATGTTTTACAAGTTAAAGGGTAAAAACTGACGTACAGTTGTCCCTCCTCTGTAGCGAAGGGTCAAGGTCTAAGACGGCCCACGTTATAAGTCTTTATAAGTCTATGCTCCGAGAAACAGAAGTTCCTTTTCTAAAAGGACACTCCTCGATTATTTGATTCACAATAGTTTAGTAGGAGCAAGTACATTCACAAAACTAAATTGGTACAAAGTTCAGCAAGACATATTGACACTAGAGGAAAGGTGACAATCGGTGAGATGTTGCCCTGTGCCCAGACAGATACGGGCCTCCAGAGAGGGTGCAGATGAGTCAATCCTTCATTTCTACAGCTAGGAGAGAGACACATATAATTGCTCTGTTCTCTTGGTTGCTTTAAATTGCTCAGAGAGACAGAGGACGGTCATAAAGACTGGATTAACTAACCTGCTTCATTTGTGACAATAGGATTAAAGTTAGACAACTGGCATCGTTTTTAAATATTACAATTGTTTTTTTTTTTGTTTGTAAAGGAATGAAATTGAGCTAAGTAAATCCAACGTCATATGCATATGGCAGTGCTTCTCAAAATGCGGGGCGGGCCCCCGTGGGGGGCGCGGGGTGGTTCTTTAGGAATTTTATATTAATACATTTCTGAACAATAACAAAACAATTAACTATAGTTTTTTTCCACAGTGGGGAATAAAGGACTTCCACAAACATGCATACACAAACTTTTACATTGGAATGTGCTGACGTCTCACACGTGTGCATGAGGACGTGTTTTGTTTCACCAAAACGGCCCTGACAGAGACCCTTTAGCGAGTGACAGCAATAAGTGATGGATGCTATGATGTTGACAGGAGGAGTAATTATATTTGGTCCCATGTTATCTGGAAGGAGGGGAGGAAGAGGCAGCCGCCCCCACTCCCCCATCACTCCCCATTACCCCCATGTGTTGTGACAGGCTTTCCCTTTATTTAGCAGATGAAATGCTTTTCCACCCCAGAGTAAAGGTAAGGCTTCTCAACCCCCACACAACCTCCACAGCAGTGATGCTTCCAGAACATTACATCAACAGTGACGACAGTTTTGATTTGATACAATAACTATCACCTTCTGTGCAGGTTTTCCTGTTATCGACGTTCATGTTGATACTTTCTTTGATGTTTAAGGTCAATAAAACACATGTCATGTGACACCACCTGATCCAAACAGATGGTAACAGATAAATGGACAATGATGGATGGATGTATGGACATTATAATAGTGATCAATACTATTTAATCACTAGTTGGCAAAGATATTAAAAGAAAAAAATCCAACAGAGTTTCTTAATAAAAAAGCTCCTCTTTGACCAGAGCATCACTACTGGTTCACATACACTACTTTCACAACATTTGTCCATTCATACATGGATTAAAGACAGAGATTGACAGATTATCTTAATGGATGTTAATAATTTTCCTCTGCACATTAGGGAGATGTGTATAATCAGCCTTTGGCCAAGGTCAGGAGTAAGAAATCATTAGGTTTCTCCATTTTGTTTCCCTTCTAATCAGCATTACTAATCACCACACCCTGTTTTCATTTTGGGTGCAGATGCCTCAGTGTGTGTGTGTGTGTGAGAAGAAACACATGTGCAGGAGCCAAGTGTTCACCTGTATGGCAATTAATCCTCATTGCTTCAGGTTAATAGATGTAATTAGGCTGCACGTAATGGCTCCGACTTCCTCCATTTAAAAGCATTATGATTTTATTATGAAGGCTTGTTTCGCTCAAGCTTGTTAAAGGATGAAGGAGCTGTGTAGGACGTCTGGTACACACCGGAGTACGAGGCTATTTTTAACTTCAAGGACATTTGTCAGTGCACAAGAAACAGTTGCGGCGATCTTGATTTAAATGCAAGAGAAAAGAGCGTGTCATTTCCTCTCAGTGCACCAGTAACCAACGTAATCCACAGAACGTACGAAGCACGAAAGGCCAACTCGGATTTGCTGGGAAGTAGAACATACTGGTGTCGCCGTGTTTGATTTTGACAGTCTGAGGAAGAGATTAGTGTGAAGTGAAGGAATAAGGAGAAAACACAGACAAACGCTGATAATGTTTTTGAAAACTAACACTGTTTACTCTTCGGAAGAGTGAGGCTGTAAACATGTAATAATCAGTCCTGGTGAACAGCTTTCTTCAAAATAATTACACTCCTGCAAATTAGATTTGACATCAACATCAAGTCCCAGGAAGTCATTTATCAGTGTGTTTATGTTGATAAGCTTAATGTCCATCCTGTTGTTGCATCTCAATCAAGCGACTGACCAACAGATCAACTGACAGATGGATAGAAATATAGAACCATGTAAGCAGATGAAAAACAACCCAGAGTGAATTAATACAGTTTCTACGACCACTGGTCTGTGGTAACCACATACAGGAAGGCTCACAATTTGGTGCAATGTGATTTGGGTGGAGCAAGATAACCCTGTGACCAGACAACGGAGGAGCAGAAAGTCACATGTGCCAGAATGAAATAATGAATGAACTTCATGTCCGGTCCATGAAAATACTATCATGGACATTTAACCAGTTTGAGATGCAAAAGGTCAGGGAACACTGGATCAGACTACTCAGAACTTCACTTTGAAAAATAGGAAGGCTCACAATTTGGTGCAATGTGATTTGGGTGGAGCAAGATAACCCTGTGACCAGACAACGGAGGAGCAGAAAGTCACATGTGCCAGAATGAAATAATGAATGAACATCATGTCCGGTCCATGAAAATACTTCACTTTGAAAAATTATTATTCATATATATATATATATATATATATATATATATATATATATATATTATTTTGACATCTAGATTAAAGGTATAGGATACAAAAGACCAGTTGTAGAGGCCAAAGCTCTGGCCCAAAAGGCCAATGTGGCCAGTGTGGTCAAAAATTATTATTATTAGTTTTTTCGTATTTATTGTTTTCTATATAAATATTTTCCAATTAAGTGACTAGAGCAAACCTAGGATCCTGCGCCCACACAGAACATGTTTATTTGTAAAACCACCAGGGCAATTACTTGATTTTTATGATGCAGGATGGTTTCATTGTTTGATGTGGTGTGGAGGAAGCAAACGGCTACTCCCTCACGTTAGCGACTCACCCACTTAGTCAGATAGTTCCAGCCTCTGCAGCAGCTCCTGCTTTGATCACTGAAGAAGCTGCAGAGCTCCTTGGCATATTTTGGAAATATAGTTACTTAAAAGGAGTGAGTCTAAATTGGGGTTTGCTTTGTGCTCAAGTTAAAAGGCTGTGAATTAAATGATCTTACAGCTGTGCTTTTGCGAGACCCCAGTTTTTGAAGCCAGATCTCCTCGAGCTTAGTTTTTTTTTTTTTTTTTTCCCGAGACGAAAGGTTTCTTTCTTATAGTCAGCAGGCATGCCGGGAAGGATTTCAGCCATACCTTGGATTTTTCTTCAGCTCAGCCTAAACTGCAGTGACCCTCTCTCCTTCTGTCTATTTTGACAGTATTTTTATTCCTGAACTTTTCGGGACACCATGCATTGTGGCTCTGAGGTGTTGAAACATTTTTGCTACCTGTGGTTAGGCTAAGTGGGCTAAACCTGTGTCCTCCTTATCACTTCTCTGTGCACATGCATTATTTTTTCTCTCACTCCTCCCTCACTCCAGAAAGCTGCCATGTGTGTGAATACATATGCATCCCACCCCTATACCCAGGCAACCACCCACCCAGCTTCTCCAACTGGCTCCATGATCCTGGAGACAGAACAAGGGCATCTGTCTTTCTCACTGGTTTCCACATGCCATCAGGTATTTGTGAAGTTCACAGGAGCAAAACGTTCCCTTTTATGGAAATGATCACGTTACGTAAGTGATGTCACGATTGGAACATGAAGCATTGACACGTGGGCCCAGTGAGGCCATAATGTTCTGGTCCTTTTTATTGGTCGGAAACAAACTGACATCACTGGATTTGGGACCAAATTAATTTTAGTCCATGTTTGTTGCACAGATACAATGAAGCTATTTTTAATCACACTTCATTAGAATAGGGTAACTTATTTAAAAAAAAAAAAAAAACTTTTTATTTTTATTGTAACATCAATTTTATTAAAATCCTCTGGTCAGTTTAAAAAAGAAAGGTGTTTTCAATCATGCCTCCACAAGTCCACAGTCTCCACGACTGCCACCCAAATCACACTGCAACATACACCCAGACCCCACCATTAACAATACACCTTTTCTAACGTGAAATCAAATAAATGAAAGCAAACTCATCATTTCAACTAAAGGCAAACATTAAACGTTTTACTATATGATGTAGCTGCAATACCCAACACTACCAATAGAGGCTCTACTGTATTAAGACTTTTAGGCCACTGCACATCTTTAATGCTGTCATATGACTTAAATCAACGTGGAGGTCTTCCCTTGTTAAAGTTCAGTGCTTCCTGTGATTCTTGGACCAATAAAAGAGATTAAATATAATCCAGCAGGTGGGGCTGGTTGTTAAATCTTGATTTCACGATAAATAAGTAAAAGTGAATTGGAAAATGTTTAACACTTTTAAAGTATGACATATCTCATAACATTTTGCTTTAGTCTCTGCGACCATCTGTTCCTCTAAGTGAAGTTTATGCCACTTGAGACTTATGGGTTCACAGACTTACTCAGAGGAACTGCCAATTTTGCAAATTAGTTTTACTGATATATGTCCCTTTTTTCTTTTACAACCATCTGCCGCAGCACAGCTCTGTCATTTTTTTTTATCAGCTGTTAAATTGTATTTCAAACAGATCAGAGATTCCCTTCCTCCAACCAAATATAGAGCTTTAAAAACATATCCTAGGGTTTAATACAGAATTAAAAAAAAAGTTAGGACTAGGATTCAAACGGTGTCAGTTTGAGGGTTCGTTTCTACGAGGAAGACCCCGATTACATGGTCTGCAGTTTAGACATTCTGTATTTTAACCTGATTGACTATTTGCACAGGCTGTTATACAGTGATTTTCACGACCAGTTTACATCACACTGTTGTGAGGATCCACAGCTGCTGCCAGTCATCTACTGCACAAATGGAACTCTCACATGATCTGGCACATGTGACTTTGGATTTCATGGAGATTCAGTGACTTCACTGCAAAGAAAAAAAAAGGGATCAAATAAAATGATTCTCTTTGTATCTCATTGTCTGTATCACTGTCCTCGACGATGTCTCTCCTTTTCCAGTACGTTTCACTAAGATCAGTAATAATTACTTCGATTCCTGTCGCTTTCTGACATCTCTCCTCTTGTTGCCATGGAAACACCACCCATTAGGATGAGGGAGGGAGGAGCGGCGTGAAAGGGATCTGTTTTTTCCCACCGGCCACATTTGATGGGAAGACTGCAATAGGAGGTTATGAAGATAGACGGTGGGGACGGTGTGTGAGCTAAAGAAAAGGAGTCTGCAGCCTTGAAGAGTTCATCAGAATGATGACAGATCTAGAGTTAATCAAGTTAATTCAACTTTTTATTTTTTACTTTTTATTTCAATTAGGGATGTTACAGGTTTTTCCTCACGTGGATATAAAGTGTGTACCATGTGACACCAACAAGACCCATTACTATCATTTTAGAATATGACTGTGACTCTGTGCTGTTAGTGTTTCTCCATTTACTTCTTTCCCTTTAGGTTCACATTGCAATGACTAAAAAAAGAGAGAAGTTAATTAATCGGGCAGGAAATTGACTTTGTAAAAGTTAATGATTGTGTTAATGAAAGTCAACAGAGCTAAACTAGTGCTGCACTGATGAAGCAGTGTCTGATGTGCATGCTTATTTGGGAGTGTGTGTGTGTGTGTGTGTGTGTGCCTGATAACCAGAGTTGGCAGCGACTGATAAGAACCTCAGGTGAAAACATCGGACAATAATCTTGACCTTGGGATTGAAAAAAGGAAAATATTCTCCCACAGCAGAAACAATAAAGATTATCAGAAGCTGCATCAACTAGTTCAGCTGCTCAGTGCAGAGATCATGTCTGTGTGTCAGTGCATCTCATGAAGGATCTACCAAATAATATCTGTCATGTAATTTAGCTCTACGACACTGATTTTTCAGACTTGTTCCAAAAGTGCAAAATAAATTTAAAATATATATATATATATATTCTCCTAGATGCATCCAAAGCAAATATTCCTGCCTAGAAAAACGGACGAAGCGCCTCATCGCAAGGGCCTTCGTCACTTCATTGACTAAGTTCCCCTCAGGTCTGTCCCACCGCAGTTTTCTTATAATAGAGAGGACAGTTTTTTTCACAGCAGCCAGATCCTGACTTTAAACAGTAGAGACACTTGAAGTAAACACCGACAAACCATTTTGTAAGTTGGATTAAAACATTTTTTAAAAAAATCTTCGATCATTTAGGTTTTTTTCTTTTTGAGAAAAGCTCAATAAAAATAAACACAACAGCATGAATGAAATGCAAAATGAATAGAATAGAAAACAATAGGCCAAAAAATGCAGAAGATGAAGAGCAGTAATGTAGAAGAAAAAATAAGAAGTAAAGGAAAATATCTAGTAATTAAAGTCAAGTCAAATAATTGAGTAAAATAGTTGGTAATTAAGACCACATCAAACTGGTCATGTGCCAATATTAATTCTTCTATTTGAATTTATTTTATGAAATCATTTAAGCATATTTGCAAAATGTACATGTCGACCTGCCATTAAATAAGAGGAGTCCTCTAATAGACCCACAGTCGTGAAACTCATTACTGCTGGGTTCACGCTGATTGTTTTTTCCATTAATAATATGTGAAGTTTAATAATTAACCTAACATAATTACTTAGCATTTAATTGATCGTGTGATTTGTTTAGAAATATCATGAAACCATTTTCATTTACTTTAGTTTGTATGAAATTAGGCAAAACGTTAGAATGTATTTCTGAAGCTACAGAGTTCCTTAAAATATCAGACTGAACGTTAAGAATCAGGTCTGTTCACTCAGTGAAATGTCAGGACAGAATTTTATTTAATGGCAACTACGAGCATGGTGATGGATGGATGGATGGATGGATGGATGGATTTCTTCCAAGGCACACATGAGATCTACACAAAAATGATAATTTTTATTTGAGTTCTATTTGGTAGATATTGTTACAACATGACCGTCTGTGTGACATCTTTCCTGGTCATATTTTATCTTTTTTTTGGCTGGAGGCACATGTTGTAAAATGAGACATGATGCACTGGAAGGTCCACCTGCAGCTCAATTATGATGGAGAGCCAACAGCAGCTTTCTAAAGGATGAATGGATGTAGTAAGGATCCTGAAGCATTTTTAATTTTTCCTCAATTGCACTGTTATTGTGAATTTCTGACACATTATTATTAGTCATTAGTCATAATTGTGAAAACAAAAACTACAAATATATACAATGTATTATAGTATAGTATAAGAAACGTTTATCTATCATGTTTCTTGGAAAGTTATTTTCAGTATCGGTTCATATCTGTATGGGAAATTAAATGTTTGTGTAGTATTGGTTAATATCAGTAATGTCTGTCTATATACATAGATACTATATACACATCCATGTACATTTTATGCATAAAGCATATAGTTCCTTTCAACATATTTTATCGGCAATGACCACATTTTCACACAACTCAATTCAACAAGTAATACAGACTTTTAAAATGGGATCAAAGTCCACTTCCAAAACAGTCACTTTTTTAGTGATGTTACAGTTTGGAGTCGAGGGATTTCCAAAAGTCTGCAGAGTTCATTGTCTGACAGAGAAAATGACTTGTTGGTCTGAGGCTTCACCAAAGTCTTACAGTCAGCCGACAGCAGCACAGCACAGTTAGTGAATGGATATCAAATCCCATTGTTACCAAAGTGAAGACACAGGGAATAATATATATATCACAAGGACTTAGAAAAAAAAAAAATCTTTGGCACGGATGTCGGCCACTGTGATTGCAGTGGGATCTCTCGTATCCCCTGAGTCAGGAGCGTCACGCCTCAGAAGGGAGGGAGGTCAGTGGAGCATTCAGCAAGGACCCTTGTCAAGGACCTGGGAGTCAGACTTAAGTCAAAGCCATTACAAGAGCCAAATAAGTTGCATGAAATATTCACCCAGGTCCAGTCACAGAGAAGTGCAACAATAAATAATGCACGGGAAGGAGTAATAGGCATGTCTGTGCTCTGTCGGAGCGCCACGCTCAACACTTGAGTGAACAAAACTAATTCGAGGTATATCTGAGACGGCAACACCAAGGTTCACTTGAGTGGAAAAGTGTGGAGCTGAGACTTTATACTTTCCATAATATTTTGTTGTGAGCCAGCTGTGCTGCACATGGAAACATTCCAAATCCTTCCTCACAATTCCTCGTCATGGAGCTTGACTTTGTGCACCCATCCCTGCGACAGGGAGTTTTAAAGGCAACTAAATTAAAATTAGACTTTTCAACATTTATCTCACTCCTTTTTTTTAAATATTAATTTCCCTGCGTATACCTGAGTTAATCCAGAACCTAATGGCAGATTGATATGTCAGCCGATATCAGGCCCTGCATATGATGGTTATCTCAGCGCTGCAGAAACCGCTCCAGCTCCAGCTCCAGCTCATCTGGCAAAAACTATCGGAATTCAGCAGGGAGAAGGAGGATGATAAACAGTGAGGCTGGGAGAAAAATGTGTCTAATGATTAAGTGAATGCAAAGGAGTTTTCAGATATGCTGGGTGATTTGGATGAAGGATTTCCTCAGGGAATAAAGACAGAAAGAGGTAGATGGAGGATAGAGCTTCATCTGAGGGCATTTAAGGCGAGGCCAAGACATTTGAGTTTTTATGTCCATTATTTTAGTGAATACGTTTTTCAGGTCTGGTTTTTGGGATTTGTAATAAAAGAGTGTCATCCATGTCTATTTGGAGAAACCTTGTCCAGACAGAGGAGGAGGACTAAGACACAACCTTGTATAGTGTTGTTCTGACCTCTCTTCCCAGAAAAGTCTGCCCCAAACCTCACAATCAGACTACAGTCTCATCACAAAGAAGAAAAGAATTCACGCCAACAAACAACAAGAAGAAGAAGTCATTTAGGTGATTCAATTACCACCTCTAATTCACGCCTGTGGTCCATCAACCATCTGACTTCACCTCCATCATTAGTCATTTCCTCTCTGCAACAACCTCTTTACACACAATTCCAGAGAATTAAAACATCTTCAGGAATCCTTCAATGTCCAGTTGTCCCCCATTTTTGGATTAAATGTCCTTGTTGACTAAAAACCTAAACAAACAAGCAACTTTTGTTCCGACATTGTCCACTAGATAGAAATCATAGCAATAGTCATGTGTAGCTTCTTATCTAGTCAAGAACATTTTTTTTTTCTTGTCATATTTGTACAAAGCACTTTAAAATATAATTTATAATATGCAATAATAAGACATCTCTCAATTGAATTCCTAATATTATATTGCACTAGTGAAATGTTTTACTTTTCAAGGATTAACAGGGAAAATGTTCAGTGTAAGTGATTTTACAGAAATAAACAAAACAAAAAGTCCTTCTTCTCTATCTTGAGTTTGGAACCAGAATTACTGAGTCTTTAAACGAAATGCATTGTCAGTGAAGTGTTTCAGACAATCAGTAGAAGTCAGTAGTTAAACCCCACTCATCCTTTTGCAGTGATTCTGACAGAGTTGGATTCTCTCTGCCGCTGCCTGTGGGTAATTGAAGCCTGAAATTCACTGAGTGAAGTCCCAAGAATCAGAGGAACTAAAGAGTTTCCAGACTGCTGTGTCATTGTTTCTGACCAAGTCAGACATAAAACGCAGGAGACAGAAGGGGTTCATATCAATATGTTGGTCTTTTATTAGGACACAGCTATATTCACTACATGCTGCATTCAAAGCCATAAATTAAACCAGGCTTGTTTTTTTCTCAAGCTAGAATTTAATGACACTGATCTAATGACCAGACCATGATATATTACAAAGGTCTGTGACCTGCTTCTTCGGATATATATTTTTTCTTTAAAAAAAAATAAATAAATAAATAAATTGACTAATGGTGTCTGAGAGAGACCTCTGATGTAAATGAAACTTGAGAATTGTTTTAAATCTCATTAGACTTCATACCATGCTACCATGGACTCTATCTTTTGTCCAGTGCTGCTCTGCTACTGGAGCCATGATTTCCTGACTGCTACTCCTGAGGGAATGAAGAAGTCCATCAGTTCAACTTCATCCGTCCATGCATGACTTGATCTCATCTTCTAAGTGTCCAACTGTTGAGTATTGTGCTACTTTTACTTTCTTGAACAAAGACCTAAACACCAAAGTCAAGGGATGTTTGACCCATGAATAAACAGTGAAGTTTAATTAGAATTGGAATGTGACCAGCAACACTAACCACACTATTCATTTCATGACATCATGAGACCAAGAGGACACATGACCTCTTGTGATCAACAGCCCCTCATCACTGTGAGGATTCACACGTTATTCTCAGACAGCAGGGGTCACTTTGCTCTTGATAATGTCAGATTGTACAAAACCATTTACATCAAAGTGGTCTGTGTGTACTTTCCATAATTCCCTCAAGGTTACTCCAGAAGGACTAATGAAGCTCCATCCAACCATCTACCTGATACCATCTGAATTTCTTATGTTTCAGCTTGTTTTGGTCTGTGAAGTGTGACAGCTACACTGTGGCTGCTTGTTTTCTACTGACTGTGGATCACCTCTGATTTGTTAAATCCATCCATTCACCCATTCACCCATTCACCCATCCATCCATCCATCCATCCATCCACCCACCCATCTTCATCTGATATCATTTGCTAAACTTTCCAGATTGGATATAAAAGAACAATGAGAACAACTGATCTTCTTTAAGCTGTTACGGGACAACCACGGGGAGTTCAGATTTTGCGCTGTCATTCTCGTATAGAACTGAACAGATATAGAATCTATAAATCTGGACCAGCTATCAGTTACTCCGGGGATTTTGTGAGTATTTGGGCCTTTGCCAAAAAGCACGTGGTGATTAATTGCCTGTAACGAAATTTAAATGAACTCAAGGTCGTTTGAGGTAAGACAACAAAGTTGATAATCAAACTTTATCTTCCCTATTTACAACCCTGGGAGGAAACAAATTGCCGGCAGCGTTGATAATCCATTTTAATGCATGCAGGTATGCCGTATTAACATATCTTTAAAGCTTTGGGCTTTTTGGAGGCTATGCACTGCTTCCTCCGGAGACTTTCAGCTACTTTGGCAACAGACAGGTCACTGGCAAGGACAAACAGGACTTGGAGTCTGAAGGACACATGTCTACAATAAAGGACAGGCTGGACAAGCAAAGTAAAAGAAATGGAGGAAGGGACACGAGTAAAAACAGACATCATTATTTCACTGGGTTTCATCATTGTCTTTTCCTGTCATCTGAGTGTGGCCTAGATGTGACCTACTCACATTTCTTTTTTTCTCTTTTGCACAATGATGCCACTAATCCCAGTTGGTAGATAATCAGATAGTTGTGTTTCAGAACAAAAGTACACAAAACAGGAAGTAAAAAAAAAAAAATAGATCAATTGTCCAGCCTGGATGTTGACTAACGCACAGGCACAGGAGGATGGCCTTTCCTCCGCCCTACTGGCAGTAGCAGTAGCTAAGCTCAGTGAATCTCTTTTTAATGAAGTCAAATCCAGAGGTAAAAAGTGCAAACTATCACTGGTTGGAAATTCAGCGCCTGTAGGACTTTCATCATTACAGTAATGGCTGGAGCCTCCAACCGAGTGCTTTACTTTTAATCCACCATGATGACGCATATTAGATACGAGATGGAGCAGTTCGACTCTCGCACACATACTTATACACAGATGTACAGCATAGCAACACAGACATCGACATTTTCTCTCTGCTTCCTGTGATTCCTGTGCTGTGAACAAAGCACATTAACTTTTTCTTTTTTTTTTTCTTTATAAATTGTTCTTTTTTTTTAAAAAAAAAAAAGTTACAATTTACAGTCAGTCAGTCAGTCTGAAATTATAACCAGATAAAAATTTGTGAAAAACGTCTTGCATCATGTGGTCTTTGTTAGTTTGCATGTTAGCATGTTTTTATATGTACCTTTGAAAGACACGTTGCTATATCTATGAAAGTAAATATACTGTATATGTCAGAAGCTGTAATACAGTCCACACACACACACACACACACACACACACACACACACACACACACACACACACACACACACACACACACACACACACACACACACGTGGGCCTAATTGGATGGATTAAAGCTTTATTGATGATTACCTATTTCGAGCAGCTTTTATTTTCTTTTCCCTCCAGACCCTGGTTCCTCAACCACCAGGCCACCACTCCCCGAAATATCAGTTTCACCCACATCAGAATCCAACACCAGTAGTAACAATGGGAATCCTGCATAACACCACTATACAGAAGTGAGTCTTTAGTGTTGCTCATGTCTTCTCTGTTTTAAAGATCAAAACGTTTCCATTTTGGTTTGAATTATTTTAATGCACACAAAGACAAATGATGGAATCTTTGGATGTAAACACACCCACAGGTCCTGATAGTGTTTCTCCAATTCTATCATAATATGTAAGGTAGAAATCTAATACAGTGGTCTAATCCATCAAACTCTGTGCTCAATATGCATTTATGGCTCATATGTCATTGGTCAAAACATTTTATTCGATAAAACATTTTGGAGGATCATTGAACCGCTCCACGAAGGCACAATTTATCTTCCCGATTGCTCACAATGCCAGTACATAGCACTCAGAGCCACATTAGTCAGAGCATCTGCTATTGAACAAGTTAAAGCCACATGGGGTCAGAGAACAGGGGCTACGTTCACAACACACAACAACTCAGTTGGAAGAATTCGTTATAAACTGAAATATAAACATTTAAAGCTGCCTAAGTATTTTAAGTTTGATCGAGTCTGTTAATGTATCCATGTACATTTTTGTTTTTTAAAATGACAAAAAGAAAATGTAACAAGAATAACATTAAAATAATACAATTATTTATGTTCAAACCAAATGCTATGATTATGTTTCTGATTCTTGGCTTAAATCCATGTTACTTTGAAAGTTAAAAGATAAATAGTTTTCTCTACCAACCCCTCCTCCCCCATAGGAAAAAAAAAAATCTCTTCATCCAAACTTCAAATGCACTTGTGCCTCTCTGTGAATCTGTGCCTGCTGTCAAACACCACAAAAATCTGCTTGTATCCTGCATGAGCAGCCATCAAACAGTCTGTCATCATATTCAAAGTGCCAAAAAGCCCTTCTTTAAAATCCTTCTTTCATGACATATTGACACCCAGAACTACTTAATACTCTAGTCTCTTTTTTTTTGGCAGCATATTGTTCAAGATAATTTTTACAGACAAAAAAAATGTTCCACTCGAGAAATAAAGTTGCCATTACCAAACCTCAGATACCCTCAACAACCTCAAAATAAGAAATCAGAAGACAAGTAGTTTTCCTACTTTCTTAAGGAGTTTTACTGTATTTTCCATAAACCTGAGAAAATTGTTCCAATGATTTTGCTGATTACGATACAAAGTAGTTAGAGATGTAAACGATGCAGATACTGATGACATTATAATGATGTTTTATACACTGTATTGTCTCTACTAACCTGTATACATTGGTAGAAAAAAGCTAGAGATGGAACTACTAGGTAGAAGACAAAGAAGAGATTGGTGGATGCAGTGCGGGAGGACATGGAGGTAGTTGGAGTTAGAGTAGAAGATACAGTGAACAAAATGATGTGGAACATCTCGCTGTGGCAACCCCTGAAAAAGGGACAAGCTGGAAGAAGAAGAAGAAGCGTCCCTCTCCACCTGATAACTTACTGTCCCATCTCCAAAGAACATTTGATGCTACAGTACTACAGTACAGTAGCTTCAGTACTACAGTACTATAGCAGAGTGGGAATCTCATATCACCAAACTAGTGGATGATGCCAGAGGAATTTATATCTTTTAAAATTGGATTTGTTTCTCCAAACATATTTGAATGAATGCTGGATACCTCCAAAAGGTCTTTAACCTCGAGCTCCTCTACTCCACACAGTGACGGTTATGGCCTCAACTATGATTAAATGACACCATTATGCATTTACATACACTATTGCTATGCATATAATAATACTGTCTGACCCTGGGAGACTCAATAATGGCTTTACTCAGTGTGCGCCCTCATGCAGAGCTCAGCATCAGTTACTAACAGCAGTGTTTGTCAAAGACATTGACATCTTGGCAGAGGACAGAGACACAGAGGACAGAGGACAACCATGGCAGGAGTTTGAAGATGACTGTGCTGCAAGACAGATGATCAACTCAGACCCCTGAGCAAATTGAAGTACGGCCATGTACTTGTAAATCATCTAAACCGATCAGTGGACATTAGGTCACTGCAGTACTAATATAGAAAAGTGAATAAAAACTATTCCAACACCATCATGAAATCAGTGTTGGCCTAGTGGTTAAGGAGACGGACTAATGTGTGGAGGGTTCCAGGTTTGAGTCCACCAACTACCAGGTTATCAGTGAGGTGCACTGAGCAAGGCATCCTCCCCACCCACTAACAGGAAAACCAACACTCATGTTAACTAACAGCCACATAGATACATACAGTGATCTTGACACATGACAACAAGCTTTCTCAAGCTACAGGAGATGCATGGCTAGTGGACAATGATGCATCTCCATCACTGGAGAGGATGCACTCAAAACCAGCACCAATATCTGATGAGTTGTCAGCAGATTTATGGTAATGGATTACTTACAGATTGTGTCACAATGGCTACAGATGTTGAGTGTCACTGTGGGAGGAGGGAGGAGACAGAGAAGGAGTGAAAAGAGGTAGAAGTGCCACCATGGGTGCACTTGAAGGGATTCAGTCCATTTCCACATACTTGTCAGACCCAGTCCCACAGAGCAGGAAGCTCATCTTCACTTCATAACTCACTAACAGGGATGCAGTTCAACTAAAAACCCACAGTGTGGTTTCCTTCATTTTAATGAACATTTCTCCAGTAAACAACAGTAATGATTTTCCTTTTTTTCATTTTTCTAACACATTAATGGTTTATTATTTGATGATTGTATAGTAATATTGACTTTTGGAAATAGTCAATTGAATTACAACACCCTGAAGACCAATAATAATCTGTATTATCTTGGAGCCATGATAGCATGCTCTATTGTGACCATGGGAACCATTACTCCTCAAGTGCAACAAACACACTACAAAAAAGCTTTAGCTCTAAAAGAAGCCACTCTGTTCTTATGTAAAATACACTAACAAACCAATGAAAACCCCAGTGTAATGGTTTAAAGAACTCAGTGCTTAACAAGACTCGTATGTGTCCTGGAGCAGTCTTTTCTAAGGATGCATTTTAACCACAGCCCAGCAACAGGGCTGTATGTGAAAGGGCAACGTCATCTTCACCACAGAAGATCATCTGTCTCTACCTCACCCTGCTAAGGGTGTGGACCTTATAAAAGAGGACCATCTCCATCTCTAACTTCATCTTCAATCTGCTCCACCTAAGATGTTCCTCTGATCTGATCTAATCCTATCCATCCTGGACACCACCTGTGACAATCTCAACATATTCATTGCTTCCACCTCCAACAAGAGTCAGTGTCTCTACAGCAGAAATCATAAAACTGGACCAGTTTTTAACCTTTTTATACCTGCTAGGAAACAATAAACTCTGTTATTACTGAATGTATCAATTCAGGGGGGAATGGTTAGAAATCTGACACAATTATTGAAGCATTATTCCATAAGCAGTGAACTCCACCACCCACCCACTCAGATATTAAGGTTGGGGTGAAACTCCAGCGCCTGGAGTGGCTGACAGGGGTCAGACTCTTATTGCTTTCAGGGAGGTGAAAAAGAGCCATGGAGAACAGCTGGACACAACAACGGAAAAAAAAAAAGAATAACATTTGGCTTCTGGACTAGTAAGCTGGGCCTGGCATTTTGTGACATTTGCTGTGCACAGAGATGCATATGGAGGGTCAAAGGAAGTGGACTAAAAAAGACTGGACTGACTGGTCATATGGGGCCTATTAGTTATCTGCTCTCTGGACAACATTTAGAGTGAAGGTGTCACATGTCTGTTAGTCCCGTACATCCTTGCTGCAATGTTCAATTTTGTCCACTAAGGTTAGATTCCTCCAGGGGGGTTCATAATGGGAGTCACTTAGGGGAGACTCAGGGACGTGGAAGGATGATTAAAAAGTGGACCACAAATCACTGAAGTTTCTTTAGCTGCAACTTATGCAGTTAGCATCCCTTAAGATGAGGCTATAGGCCATATAGCGATAAGGCTACTGTATAGCTAACGCATGTCTTATGATAGCATAACACCTTCCCAACCAACATAACCTCAAGCCGGCTGACCAATTTGGGTGGCAGTCATGGAGAGTGCTGACCCTGTGACCTGTAACACATAAGCAAATGCTTTGATCATATTTCACCATGCTAATACATGCTAATATCCAGAGGTGTCTTCAGATAAAGAACTGCTGGTTGTTTCACAGCAGTTTGTTTGTTTCTGTTCAGAGTAATCTTTCTAGTAACATGTAATAAACAGGTAGAAACTGCAACCAGGCTTTTGTGAATATGGTGTATTTTTCAGTCCGAGCTTAAAAGGGGGATAAAACTTATCCCACCAAAATGCTGTGAGAAAATGCAGATGGTTTACTTCACTGATCTACGCAGGAAGTGCTGTGGATTTAGGGATATTGACTTCAAATAGCATCAGTCAGATGCAAAAGCTGTGTATGAGAAGGCAAACGTTGTCCAATGAAAGGGATTAGCTCTTCATTTCCCCTGACAGGGCAGATTACATGTCCAAGTCATAAATAACAAAGAGGAACTTTATTTTCAGAACTTATGGACCATCGGTTTGAAGGTTTTTAAAATGATGTTCAAACACCAATGTCCTACATTTGATATTTTCAGTGCATTAACTTTAAAATATATTCTTAACAAATGGTCATGTTTGGTTGTGATGCATTTGGATTTGATGAACGTGATACAACTCAAATGGATTCGAATTTAACCATCGACATAAAAACCAACCAAACATTATTCTGTTGCACTTCTTTCAGGCTTCATGTGCCAAAAAATCAATAGCAGCTTCTGTCGGGATTGAGCTGTAGTATAGTTTTCAGGTTGGACATTTATCATTTTTCTCCTCTGACCTTTAGCATTCTATACATCATGGTGGAAAAAGTGTTCAACCGATCAGTGCTGACAGGACTGTTCATTAACCCCTTCTACCACTACCTGAACCCAAATGTCCAACTGTTTCTTTTAAGGCAGGTTCACAGCTTCACAACATTTCTGCCACTAAATAAGCCTAGACATACAATGAAACCTGTTTTCTAATTGAATATTAAAAAAAAAAAAAAAAAAAAAAAAAAAAAAAAAAAGAACGGTAATATCGGCCGACCGTTCATTCATCTTCACCTGCTTGTCCGTTGTCAGGTTGCAGGGGCAGCTGGCACCACCCAAATCACACTACTCCATACTGGGATCCTTCCTGTGGGTGGTGAGCCCACAGGAAGTTATGTGGGTCAGGAGGGTCATGGTCAAGGTCAGAGCACAACCAGGCATTTGGTGGATTGGAACCTGCGCAGCCTTGTGGACCCTCCTTGCTTCCTTTCTTCTTTAACCACTTTGCCCCCACTGCCCACACCAATAATATCAGGTCAGGATAATTAGATAACATAATTAACAACGTTATTAATTCCCCATTCATATTCAAATCAATATCATTGTATTTGTTAAATTATTTGTTCTACAATAATAATAATAATAATAATATTATTAATAATAATAATAATAATAATAATAATAATACAGTCTTATAATCATCCATTCAGTCACAGTCAACTTCTATTCCATTCCCTGCTTGTATTTATGAAAAGTCCCTTCTTCAAAACATCAATCTATTTCTATTTTCTTTAATCTATTAGGATGAGATCAAACAGAGACAGTTCAGTGGACAATGACTGGTCCACTGCCAACAACAACTACACAGACAAACATCTTTGTGCATGCTCCTTGAAATATGAGCCTCACCAAACTGCAATATCAATCTAGTGGTTTCCTGTGTGGTGAACATCCATCACATTTCACTTAAAATCATTATTAAAACTAATGTCCCATAAATTTCATTACCACTAATTTAATCTGTCCATGTTAAATCTGGGCTGGCATTTCTGTCCAGATTCTGGCAGCACAGAGCCGATACAACAAGCAGTGCAATATCTCTGCTGTCCTTGTGGCTTGGTTTGCCCTTTGCTGAAGCAGAGGATACATTCAGGGCTGGACATCAGTCTTGACCACAGTAACTTTTACTATTTTTTTCTGACTAGTTGGACTGGAGTCCTGTAAAGTACACTAAACAATATAATGAAAAATGGTTGGTGAAAGTATATAAAAAATGGTGACCAGGGAATCCTGTACTGACCTTCAGTGTTTACAGTGACTGGACACTGGAAATGGAAAAAAAAAATCTAAAAATTAGTGATTAAAGAATTATAGTCCGAGATGCCATTAACTTTTAGAGGACTAGATAAATTAGAAATGTCACAAACAAGACATAGAGACGAACTTTTAGCAAGATTGGGGCAGTTGGTGGCCTAGTGGTTAAGTAAACGGACTTGGGCACCCGGTTCGAATCCCCCTACCACCAAGTAACTGCTGAGGCGCCCAGAGCATGGTATCATCCACACACACTGGAGACTATGAAATCTGCTTATGGGCAGTCTGTTTTATTCATGCAGGGCTGGTAATAAGTGGAACTCCATCCCTGAGGAAATAAAAGACTCCAGTTCATGCAGTGTATTTAGAAATAACCTAAAATGGCTAATTGCCAACCAGATATGCAAACACTAAACCCTAATCCACTTTCTCCGTAATCGAATTCCTCTGTAATTTGTTTCTCCTGCACGTTAGTCGTTTTGTTGTCTGTTGTTGTAATCTATTTTCTCTGCTTCTCAACTATCTTACAGTCTGCAATTCTGAATCATCTGACCTGTAAACCTTCTACAGTGGTTAAGGAAGCAGACTTGGATCTGAAAGATCCTCGGTTCTATTCCACAAGCTGCCAAGTTACCACTAAGGTCCACTGAGCATGGCGCTCAAAGCTGCCCACTGTTGCACAATGACAAGAAGTTTGATTTCCCTTCTTCCTTCTAATTAGATGTGACTTCACTCGTTGTATATAAACTGTTATCGTCCCTGTTGAAGACCACCTGTCCATCCTGGGTGAGGATCCCTCCTCTGTTCATCACCCTTAAGTCTTCTTCCTTTTACTCCTCATTAAGGTTTTGGGAAGTTTTGCCTCAACAGTTGTGAGGGTCTATAAGGCCAGGGGGCGCTGTTACCACTTGATTTTGTTGACAACATTTTGTGAAACCATTGTATGTCCTTAGCTAAACTATCAATATTTGTGTGCCTACTCTGATAATTCCAAATTCCAACTTGAACTGAAGATCAATCGTCCTTCTGCTCAAATGGCAATTGTCCGTCACCAGAATGAGTTTAGAAGGTGTCGTCCAAATCAGACATGCACTGATACACCGTGACATTCATTACCAGCCATCACATGCATGGACACAGATGTGTGAACTGGAGGGGACGTGTTGGAATGACTGTAGATCAGCAACAGAGTTAAACACATTTCGATGAGTGTCTCTGCAACATCCAATCAGGGGTTTCTTCTGAGAGGTGTCTGAGCACATTCTGCTCAAAAGATTGTCATAAATGCCAGGATGGAATTTGGTCTGAGGAGAAATGAGAAAAATGAAAACCAGCTCCAGTTACAGAGAATAGAAATAGGAGAAGGTCTTCAGAAATAAAGGCCACATTTTAGTGAAAACAAGGAAGATTAAAGAAAAAGGTTCAGTTTCTTGGAATGCTGCTGTTCAAGGTTAAATGAAATGATTAGATTGAGTTTTTATTTGATAGAAAATAAAATATAACTTGTATAAGCCTGGCCCCACTTCAACAATGGCTCTTCTATAAAATCTAATTGTGTTTCAGCCATAATTCCTGAGCTGTTGTTTGATACTGTGACTAATGGAGACATAAATAAAATGAACTCTTGTTATTATATATATTCTGTCATCATTTATCAAAAGGAACAAACTGCCAATGGTGACATTGCTCTAACCTGGGACACTAAATGACCGACTATGATGTCACTGCACCAGCACCAGATGATGTGGAATTTATGACACCAGGCAAATGTTTGAACAGCGTTCACAGGAGAATAGAAACATTTACAGGGAGGGAAAAAAAAAAAAAAAACTGTCAAAGACCAAGGAGGAAAACCCATGTGTCTGTGTGAAGGTGTGTTTTTCACTTCTTCTCTGGACCAGAGGTTGTTTCAAAGACAAACGGTATTAACTCCAGCTGAAGACACACATACAGGGGGACACACAGATTAATCTCTGTCAGGCCTTGGAGACATGTTGTATCTTGTTTGTGAGCGAAAGGACACCAGAGGACATGTGAACAGAGACAATAAAACGTGGGTGGGTAAAATTGATTTTTGTAGTGATGACATTTTCTAAAAATTAATCTCCATAATATGTTGAAGGTACTCAGATTATTTTTCTCAGAATATTTTTTTTAACCTCTGGATACTTTATCTGTAGTCACACAAACCTTCCTGTTTTCACTCCTTCATATCTGACTGCTCAAAGTAATATCTGTAACAGTGTTGCACGTACTGTTGATTAGCCTGTCAGTAATGGATCTGCCCTAATGTAGGTGTTGCATATCTCCACTTCTGTATCACAACCTGACTTAGCTACTGTACAGTGAAGAGCCAGAGTTCATATATCCAGCAATTTGAGCCACACATGCTCTCCTACTGGTTCAGAACATAAAGGCAACCCTTTGCTGTGTCCTAGTTGCCAAGGATCCAGTTATAGGTTTACTACTTTTCCTTTGTCGCCTTAAATGAAATACTGACTACTGCAAAAAAAAAAAAAAAAAAAGGTTATCAATTAAATCCCCATCACGGCTAGGCTTCTATGGGACCTACCCTGCTAAATGAAATGTATGATTGAACACACTTACAGCATAATGAAGTTAAAACAATTTTCTCATGTCATATTTTTCCTACAGTTAAACTGAAAAAAAGGTCTCTGTTGACAACACATTATTTATGAAGTGGCATGTGGTAAAAGTGTGAGTCCAATATATGCAACCACTTCCAACTGTCAAGACAGGTCCATTAATGATCCTGAAAATATGTCCAGGTTGTGGAGAGGTCAAACTATGGCAGACAGTTCAACCAACACCAATTAAAACTGTTGTGTGGTCAAGCAGGACCAGGATCCAATTTTGTTGGTTAAAAAAACAAAACAAAAAAAAAACAAACAAAAAAAAACTACTAAGTCCTGTGAAGTTAATGTTTCCTGTACAGATTTTAGTTGATCAGCTAAACTGAAAAGTCTTACAGAGCTAGTGGAGACTTTAATGGCAGTTTAAGGACAGGGGCTGAGGACAAAGCCACAGAGTGTAAATATTGTGCTATCTGTGTCTAACAGAGAGACGTCAGCCCGTGCCTTTGTCCCTGAGTGAGAAAGTGCATGTTTGTCACCTTAACTGCACGTTTTCTGGGCTGTTCCTATATCCTGTTGCAAGACTTCATTCAAGCCAGTTCCTTTATACGTATACGTCAGCAAACCTTGTGCTTGTGTGTGGACTTCAGGCTGAATGAACATTTGGGCCGTTAGTGAAACTAAAAGCACCAAGGGAACAATGGTTCTGGCCTTGACCCACATCAATCTGGTGATTTATATAAGTTAGCGATCGTCACTTGGGCCCAAGCTACAGATTTTTTGGTCACATTAAGGTCCCCTCTCCTTATATACTGCTACTCATCAATGTCACACATAAATAGGCCGTAGTTTGGTTTTTGAACAAAATGTACGATGTGTATGTAGTGTTTTAAAATATGGTTTGGCAAAGTCATTGTTTTGTACCTTTAAGATGAACAAAAAAAGCAATAAAAGGATTGCGGGTTGCTAGTGGAGCGACTGCGATCACCTAACAGGGATCTCATGCATTAGACGAGACGTTAGCCAGAAACAGCATTATAGGGACAATCATTTTTGAGAGTGAAGTACCAATAAAGAGGAATGGAATTGCTTTTTCATTTGCAGCTTTATATGTATTGAGTTGTGCTTGTCTTTTTTTTATTATTTAATTTTAACCTTAAATTCATTTAAAATGTTCATTGTGAAGACTAAATAAGTTGAACAAAAATCATCGAGGGTCTAAAAAAAGGGAGTAATCCATTTAACATTGACACCTTAAATAATGGGGAAAATCGTTTTAACTTTAACATTAACAACCAGCGATTAACAATTAATTTTATTTATTTTTTTTACCTTTTATGATCTACTTGCTTAGTTTCATCTTCTATTCTTTTATCCAGTTTCCCTTTCTACTGTTTAATAGTCATTGTTTCCAAGTTGTCAGGATTTAGCTGAGTAATGCTATGTTTCAGCAGAAGAATAAAAAAAACCTGGCCATAAAAAGGAGCACTTTTTTTTTTTTTTTTTTTTTTTTTTTTACAGCTTTCCCATGCGGAGCAACGGAGGGAAGAAGGATTTACAGTCTCTCTACAAACAACCAGCCAGATGGAGTTACTGAGTTGGTGCTGTACTGGAGAATTCTGATCACTCTGTCCTCAAGTGTCCCAGTCTTGACTTTAGAAAGTTTTCTGAATGGAGATGGGCTCCCCACGATTTTTGTCCTTCATAAAAACAATTATGTGTCCACTGTGGTAAACTGCTACAGATAATTTTAAATGGACTGTAAATAGAGGTTGACTGGCTTCAGTGACCTGGATTGCTTTTCCATTTTCCCTGCAGAGAGCTTCATGTTATTGATTTTTTGGAAGATCTAAGAAAAACCCTTTTGGCGAGTGGCAGGCTCCCAGAAGGAGCAGCAGGGAGTGAGAAAGTTATTTACCACTTGGTGAAATGTAACTGCTGGACATTGACCTTTAGTAACAGAAAGACGTGAATCCCAGTCAGAGTCACTGGCACCAGGGTGAAATGTTTAGGTTGTGAGTGGAGAGAAAAAGTTATTAGAGTTGTGAAGGGGAATTGTTTGCAGTTTGCTGTATGACGTGATGTGGCTCCGTAGTTGGATCCATACAGATACAGATTTGGACATTTGATCCAGAAATAGATTAGCAGGTTAAGACAGATGGAGATACATAACGAGTAAAGTTGTTAACAGTTGTATTTCTTCTTGGAGCTTGAAGGAGGTTTTGATCCTCAGCTCAGGAACTTCTATCAGGTTGGTGTTAACAATAACTATTCTACTTCTCTAGAACCTCCCCTTACAAACGGCATTGACAAGAGAAGGAGGTCTTGGTCATCAATTGTCTGCTACGGACCCTCCTGCCTTGAGATCAGATTCTAAGAAGTTAAACAGGGGCTTCAGGCCCTTCCTGTTGGACAGACCTGGAGTCACCTGTGAAATGTGTGTCATGTGGATGGGATTTGATGGGTTGTTACAGCCATCATCTGCTGAGTCAATCTTTTGGGTATAGTTCCTACGTGGGCTGGTAACCAAACACCCTAACCTTAACCACACCATGATATGTGGATCTTTCATCTAGAGAAGTAGAATTACTCGTGTTCCCTCTGACATTAACCAGAAGTTGACGACATCCCTCAGATGAGGGAGGGAAAAAAAAGTGTCTTTCAAGCTCCAAGGGGTCTGTTTGTTTGCAACTGTGGCTCGAAAGCAACATGAGGATTTGCTCTCTTTTTTTTTCCATGGTTGACGTGTAGTGATGCAGATTAGTATCCACATATGTTGTCTTTTGTTAGATTAGCAGGTTATATCCTCGACAGTCTTGCCGGTGTTGGTTCTGTGGGTCAATGGAGGAACACCAGTCAGACTGTAATCACACATTCACTCTCTTTCTTGCCAAAGACTAACTAACTGGCGTGTCCCTCCAGCTCCCTACTCTGAAATGTCCTCATGTGCCTTATAATCACTCCACAGGAGTCATCACAAATCTGCTGCTCTGCGTGTGTGCGTGAGTATATCAGAGTGGACATGTGATATTTTGTGAGGCCCATGATGATGCACTCACCTCGCAGCTGATGACAGTGGAGTGGAAACATTTGGATTGCCTGCGTCTCTGTGCCAATCTGGATTAAGGTGGCAATGAGACTATTCTACTTTGATTACAGTTCTGGCATTTAACCTGCCAGGGTAACAGGGGCCATCGGTAATGAGTCGCACATAAAACACACACTCACACACTGACGCATGTGCACGTGCCCAGCGGGGGTAACTAAGTGATTACATCTGCCCACAGTAGCGTCTCTGCTCCGGTTCACCTTTTGTCTCAGTCCGTGCAACATCATGGACTCCGGGCAGCGCAGAGCTGTTAGGATTTAAAGCACACACCATATGTCACATGTGAAACTGGCCAGGATCATTCTTAAAGACGCCTGTGGCCAACAGCGTGCTGCTTGTGGGATTTGCTGTATTCCACACAGGTGATTATCTCCATCTTGCCAAATCCTGGCTTGTTTTGGGCTTTGTTTTGAAAGCAGCTCCGCAGATACCGCTAAGACACCAGGACAGATGCCAGAGATATTAGGGATGAAACACAAAGACTGGATGGTGTGTGTGACTGCAACCAGACAGTCCTGCTTCATGTACTTCCCTGTGGTACACTGAGGGACGCAACTGTATAGAACAGACTAGATTATTTTACACCTTTAAAGATAAACTACAGACAAATAAATGCTGTTTAAAGCATTTATTTCTTTGTGTGTGGGTTTGATATAAACATATGTAAAAGTCAATTCCCTAAAGACTCAACCAACACTCCCTAAAACACCTTTGGTTTTTGTGACTTTGGGTTTATTGAGTTTTTAGGGGGTTAGAAAAAGTACTGTATTGACAATAATATCCACAGGATTATTAAAATATATCTTGTAGCAGCAGATCTTTGAATGATTTGCATATATACTTCCTAAGGAAATGAAAGCACTCCAATAAGCAGAGATACATTTCAGAAATATGATTTTACAGTTCATGTTGTGAGTCAGTATGTTATATATACACTCTCAAGAGAACAATAATCTCTTCTCCAGCCGAGCTGAGAAGACAGTCTCTAGATGGCATTGTTTTTATGCCCATATCTGTAAAAAGGTCAGCATCCACAAGATGATCTCTGGGGCTGATGTGTATTTTTTCATGGAGGTTCAGATGGTACTGCTTTTCAAACTGACATTTATATTATATTTGTAGACTTGATGCCTTATGATGTTCAGCAGCTTGAGCTTGTTGTTTGCACTGAATTTTATTTACTGCTTCATCACCGATGGCGTGAGTACACACTGCCAGCCAACAGTCCAGGCTCTAAATCTCTCACTGTGCATGTAGTATTTTCCTCACATTGGTATGAGCCTCGAAAGTTCATGAATAGATCTGGCTCTAAGATACTGACACTGACTTCAGGCAAAGGGGTGGGGGTACATAAATCTAAAGGCCGACACCGTCAGCGAAGGTTATTAGTCAGCCATCAACAGCTCTGGCTCTCTGCCACAGAACAAGGGCCACTGCAATCTCTTTCACCGTCTGCCGCTCGCTTTTCAACCTATTTCTTCTTCTAATGGAGCAACTTTTACCCTGGAAAAGTGATGACGATGTACATTCACACCCACCCACTGTTTCTCAAACAGGTCAGAATTATGGATTTGCTGTGCAAAAATTAGCATTTAAATGGTTTAGGAACAAATGGAATGCATTATCAGACAAAATACTAATGAGTCATATATGTCATTTACCCCAGTCTACAATGATCCATTGTAAACTGATGAAAACTTAGTAAAGAATGACTCAAATACTTTGTTATTCATTTTTTATGGGTGTATATTGGAAAAAAAAAATATATTTTTTTTTTTCTCCAAAAAGGGACATTTACAAACCATTGACGTAATTCACACAAATTATGACAAGTTAAAAATAAAACTTTGTCTCCACCTCCTAATACCTGAAATTGTCTCAGGACAAAGCAACGTTCAACTCCCCAGGTGATGCTATACATAGAAATGACCAAAGCAGCTGCAACATTTTGTATTGTAAAGCAGAAGCATCATATGCAAATCAAAGTGTGTGGGCCAGGAAAAAACAGAAGGGAGCAAAAATTGCAAGCAGGCAAAGAAGGAAAATAAATAAATAAATAAAATTCATAAATAAATTATATTTATTTCCCGCTGCCCAGAAATTAGTTGACTCACACATTTCCTCGGCTATTTAACCATGTAATGTCTGTTTAGATGTAGCATAACAAGTAGAAGTACAAGTTAGCACCACTGACAGCTCCTTTTTTTTTATTGTGCAGAAACAGATAAGGCCACAGGATGAGTAGAATCAACTGTTTCTGATACAGCTTGATTTTGAATGTTACATGGTGGTTTTTAGTTGCCAGGTGAATCCACTTGAAAATTGTCCCTTCGTTGGCTGGAGGCAGTTCTAGACACAATGCATTGAGAGTGTAGTAATAACAGGCCACCTGGTCTCGACTATCCTCACTAAAACACTGACCACCCTTTCCCATCGGGCTAAAACACTTAAAAGAAAGTATAAATAAAACTGAATGTTCACCAAACTGTGACTGCATTCATTGCGACAAGACATCAGCAAAATTTCAAAGGTCTCCTTGTACCTGAAGGAAATGTGACTGATGTCAGACAAGCCTAGAATAAAGTGTGCTGCTCATCCATTCCCCTTCCCACAAAAGATGTTTGATGGAGGCTTTCTCCAGGGTTTGACTTTCTTGTGAAACTGAGAAAAATGTACAAGCCTCCCGGTCAGTAAGCAATTTCAATTTGCTCAGTACTTGTGTGTCTGTGTGTGTGCGTGTGTGTTTGAGAGAGCTGACAATACACAAATCCAAGCTAGTGCTCAGCAGAAGACACGTTGCTGAATATCCTCTAATCCTGCATGTAGGTAGAGAATGCAGGGGTCAGACTGAGAATAAATTTGAGTCTGGATCAATTCTGAATGCAGTTAGTTCAGCCAGAAGTGCAGCTCTCACCCCCGGTGCAAAGCCTCTGTACTTAATTCAGCCTCAGTGTGAGAGACAAGAAATGAACTGTCGGAGACATACACGTCCCTTCTGTCATTCTAAATACAACTTAATTGTGTCATCATCTCTAAATGGACGTGCAGTTGTTGACACAGGACCCACCAATAAACACTTATGGTAAACCAGCCTCAAGCCAGGAAACCATGTTCACTTCTATTAGGCTCATATTTACAACTCCTTCTTTCACCTACACATAGTTTTATGCAGGTTGTTGTTGTGCTGCCTGCACAAAGTGTAGGAGCCTTTGCCAGGAATTAATTTGACGTAGTAGGGTTGAGATTTATTTTAAAGTACTTGTGTTGAAAATAAATACATGACAACATTGGCAGCTGTGTATACAACACAGTATTCTGAGCCCAAACTCCAAGCTGTGCTTTTTTTCCAGACCAAACATGATGTTTTTCAAATTCTCCTTTTCATTCACCAAATCATTTTGCCTTTTTTTTTCTTTCTAGGCAGATGGTGTGTGACCTATAGACAGAGTGGGGCCTTTACACATGGATGCCATCATAATAAAACCAAAGGTGGGTGATACATTTATAGAAGCTTAATGACTGAGCATAAAAATGCATTGAAATAAGTGTATTGTTGTTGCTGTCAGTGCAGTGGTGGAGGAGGAGGGTTTGTCCTCAGTGGGTTGAGGTGGAATCAGAAAAATGCAAAACACTGTTCTAAAATTTCCCTCCAAAACATTGTGTCCCTGAACCAGATACTGAACAACAGACACAGTTGTTTGAAAAATAATCCTGGTTTTATTTGACCATAGTTGCCCTAGTTTTTCTGTCTTCTTTCACAAAAAAACAATTTATCCTTTCAGATCTGACTGTTTGACTCCTGGGAGAGCTTATCCAATCACAGGACACGTACAGTATGTCTTCAGATGAACAAAATAATATGTTTCTGATTCATCCAATATGCATAAGAGTCATAGGAATAATTCAGAGAAAAGAGTTGAACTTTTAAGACTAAAACTAACCCCTCAGATTTATGCGCTCTTGTCCGAGAGAAAGTGTTTGTCGTCTCACAGTGTTGATGTGATTACACCATGAATCAACGTTCCTTGGTTACAAGAGCAATTATCTTCAAGTGACAACAAACTGAAAGGTCCATTGTCTTCCTGTGTTGTCCCTGCTGAAGAGCTGGGATATGTCATCCTCATTTGACGCTACAGGCGTCCTCATTGATTCCACAGTGTCTGGGTTGACCAACACTCACTCCTGCAGAGACAGCAGAGCTAAGTAACAAAAAAATACGAAAATAAAATCATAGGGTGGGACTGGCAGGTTTCACATCAGAGTCAACAGTGATTTCTTTCTTTCATTTTTTTTTTTTTTTTTTTTGCAGCTTTTTGTTCAGTGGTAACACCACAAGTCAAACAAATTGTTAAAAATAAATATCCAGGCTGCCATAATAGTTCCCACAAAGTGGCTTACTCACTTGTCAATGTTTGCTTTTGACAAGAAGCATCTCTTTTAATGAGCTGCATAAATCATCACCTTAAAAAAGGGCTATTCAAGGAAGGATTGGGATGTGACAAACTTCTGCCTTTTATCTTGTGTTTTTCTGCCTGGAGTTGTTTACAAGACAGAAGAAGAAGATAGGAAGAGAGAGGGAAGGAGACAGAGAGAGAGAGAGGGGGGCAGACAAAGTAATCTAAAATTGACTGAAATTCTTCAAAGTCTCAGTCGGCTCTTGTTAAAAGGGGCAACAATGTTGATGTAAACAGACGGCTGAATTCTTCACACCGGTCAAGTAACAGGGGGACTTTTTGTGATAAAAACTGACTGAAGTCAATGTGGACTATTTTCCACCACTCTGCCTACAAACAGGCTTACCAAGCAGGTTGAACAGTCTGTATGTTGAGTCACATGAGAAACAAGGGGTTGCTTTCTTCAGTGAACTAGTTTGCTTTTTTTTTATGCTATTTTTCTTTTATCTTGCATCAAATTTCTAGAAGAGTGGTGTCAAACTCATGTTTACTAGGTCACTATATCAACAATACAGTTTCCTTGAAGGGCTGGTTGTAAATATATGACTGTATATATATATATATTTGTTATTATTATTATTATTTATTCTTTCAAGGTCAAGGTTATGAGGTTTGGCAACAAAAACAACAAAACAATGGCAGAAAAGGTTTCTAAAAAACCTAATGTCCAGTTGCCTAAAAAAAACTCCTTAACCATAAAGGCCAAGTGTAACTGGGAGTGTTTTTTATGGTAATGAAACTCTTTGTGGTAAAATGGAAATAGTCCCCAGACAATAGATCCGTCAACATATTTGACCAAATATAATAGCTGCGAGGGAAGGGACCCCAATTATAAAGAGACTGGTAGGACTCTTCACAGTTGGAAGGGTTTCAGCTGCACTTTTAAAACAATGCTGCTAATTAACGTCAGTTAAATGAGGTTCACCATATTTTTTTTTTTTTTTTTTTTTTTTTTTTTTTTATTGAAAGGTAATTATATCGTTTTACGATTCACTGACCGTTTGTCACTACTGAGTATAAATTAGCTCTTGTCTCTGGAATTGTGCTGCACCATATTGCAGCCAAAAAAAAAAAAAGAGCAGGAGACGTCAAAGAAACAAATGCAGAGTTGGTGCAAATTTTCCAGACGTAAGGATGGAGACGGTATGCCTGGGGACAAAAAAATGTCTTGATAAAAGCCAAAGTGCACACTTCACTGCTTCAAAAAGGCTGAGTGAGGACGGAGGTTTGTTACAGCTTGAAATAAAAGCGCAGACACCGACTACAAAATTCTGTAATGTTAAAAAACTGTCACAACAAAGCCAACATTGTTAGTTTTTCTCTCTTTTTATCTCAAAACTGCTTGAACGTTTGATCCAAAAGGATGAGACATATTTTTCTTTGAACAGACTTTGATGTCATTAAAACAAACCTCAATAAGGGAGGCAATTACAGAAGGCTTCTCTGCTCACCCTGCTTTATGATCTTTTTACGAGGTCCTTCATCCCAAACAGAAAGATTTCTGAGACGGAGGCAATGAGGTTAAGTTTCTATTCAGAATTACGGTTTGTCATCAAGATATGTCAGAAGAGCTTCCATAAAGCAGATCGGGTCAAGTCACAAGTCAAGATGTTGAGAAGAACCACTGTCTGCACTTGTCTGTTTTGCAAAACTAATGGAAAATCATCATTTGTAAATAGTAAGAAATTAAATTGGGCCAAAAAAAACTGACATCAATAACTGATTACTGCTGTTCCCCCTCATTAGAGGGACAACACAGACAAGATGGTTTGGAATAAATCTAGAGGCCAGATTGAGATGGTTTGGACATGTTCAGAGGAGGGACAGTGGATACATTGGTAGAATAACGATCCTAGAGATGGAGCTACCAGGTAGGAGACAAAGAGGAGATTGATGGATGCAGTGAGGGAGGAAATGGAGGTAGTTGGACTTAGAGTTGAAGATACAGAGGACAGGGGGAGATGGAAAAAAAAATGTGTTTGTTCTGAGTAGAAATTGTATGATTTGTGTGTTGGCTTGATGGATTTAAGTGCATCACAAAGAGCTCAGTCAGAAAATGTGGTTTCAAAAGGTTGTATCATGAAAAGCTGTTCTCTGGTTCAGTTCATAACGTTTGATTTAATGACTGCAAATGCATCCACACATTTGACGGGACTGGTATTAGTCACAGTTTAGTCTGAGTGAATGTTGCAGCTTTTAAAGCATTGTCAATGTCAGAGATGCTGGCTGCAAATTCTACTTTCCACTGAAAGCATCTCGGACAGCCAATGGCAAAACACTGTTACTGTGTGATTGTCCAGAGCAGCTGTTGACATGTAAAAAGGAAAAAAAAAAAATAAAACACTTGGAAGCAAATCAACTATTGAAAGTGCTTTTTTATGCTTCCCCTCCTCTGTTTTCCTAACTCTGGACTCTGCTCTAGTTTATTATTTGAAGGACAAAGGTGTTGGTGAGTCCATGGCACAGTCTGTCACTTGGTTGCATCATGTACAAGGTCAGGAGACTTCAACCTGACAAACATTGTTTTAGCTGAGCACAGTGGTTTGCAAAGTCAATGTTGCACAATTGAAATAGCAACAATTTCCCCTCATCTTTATGCATATGTTTCCTGCAGAGTGGACTCATCTTCACATGTGCTCTCTGGTATCCTGGTAATTCAAACTGAACTAGTGGAGACTGCAGAAAAAAGCTTCATTACTGTTCCACAAATGTGCTGTGTTGAGTTGGAAATTGGTTATTGGCCTCTGGGTTTTGCAGGGACTATAATTTAGTCTTGGCAGTGTTCTTCGTCAAATTGTTCTGTCACTAACATTGCAAAGTGTGGGCCAGTGTATCAGAACTCCACTAAAACTACATTCTTTGTTAATGACCCAGCTGCTTCCTGTGTTTTTTGTTTTTTTTTAATAAACACAACAGATACTGTACATAAGGTAAAAGTTAATTAAGGAGCTATAAAATAAATGACAAGTAATGAAACACCATTTTCAGTTTGGAGGAAGTCATTACCTGGGGATTTACCAAGCTGCACTGGCTGCACTGATAATTATAAAGACGGATTTCCAAAGTTGCCCCATACTTCATAATATAAATATTCAACATAAATACAAGCTAATGCAGATCTTTCAACTTGTCCCTGATGGGACTTTTTTTTTCTGCAGAAAAACCTCATTACTCTCTGACCGTATCTCTACGAAATAGGCAAAATGCATAAAAAGTGTGAAAACAAAATTCTTAAAATCAAACATAATATATATCTGCATATGCAGAGAAAGTTGAGGGAGGAGAAAAAAACAGATCTGGAATAAAGTAAATCAAGGGATTTTGAGCAAAAGTGCACAATTGATAGAAAATTACCTGATAGAAATGTGCTATTACTGATTGAGAGTCATTGATGGGCTGCACTTTAACACATTTGTGTGAAATGTGCAGTGATTGGCATCACAGGTAAATTATTGACTCAGAATTGAAATGCAAAAAGTCCATTAACAACAACAAAGGAGGAGAAGCAGCTGTTAAATGGGAACTCTGCTATTGTAGTCAGCAGCTAAAAGGAATGAAGGAACCTGAAGGAACCCTTCCTCCTGCTTTCTGCAGCTTTAACCATTCAGTGCATTATCAACACTGTGTGTAGTTTCACTGTGCAGCTGTAACGGAAGATATGCTCACAGCCAAAATATCTGAAAGAGTTGGTAACCTGCTGGTTTATCTAAATTAGATTTATATTGATTTCCTTGCTCTCATTGGGTCTGTTGTGCTGTGGTGTGAACCTACAGACCAGATCTTCCTGGACCAGTCACTGGTGTGAGGACAGTTATGAAAGTGCTGGCAGTGCTTAGTAAATACTACATATGCTGATTTATTAATGAAAATACAATGAAAAAGACAATAGTAAAAATAAAATAGTATGAATAAGCAAATGGATGATCGTCGTGAAAAGAGTTCTCAGTTCATAAAAACGTCTTTATCTTTAAAATTTCCATCCACAGCATGTGTTTAAGTGTGTGAGTGATGACAACGCCGTGATCAGAGCACCTCAGTGGTAAGTGCCATCACTGACCCAAAATAAAATAATAATAATAATAATAATAATAATGTATTATTTAGTGGCTTCAACAGACTCTTCTGTCTCTTTATGTGACAGCAGATGCCTTTAACAATGATCATCTACCTACTCTTTGACAACCATATCATTCCTTTGACATTGAACTGACATTTGGCTGCGTGACTTCAGGGTCAAATACATTGACCCCAACTGGGAACCTTTAGTAGCAGGTGGTATTTTATTTCCCATGCACATGAATAAGTAATAATGAGCCACTGAGTGGATGGATTAATGAATATTCCATGGGAAACTAAGTTATTTTCCTTACCCACGAGTCAAAGTGAAGCCAACTTCTTGAAAGCACCAATGAAAATCACTAAGACCCACCTGCCTGGGCGGCCTCCAATCACCAACCTGTTGGTTATCAGCTGAATAAGCCAACCTACTGCACTGCAGGGGAACTTTGTATCAATATTTATCTGGATCGAAGAAGCTCTGGCAGGGAGGAACCTTTGACTTGACAAACTTTTTTGTGGTTTGTTGTTTATTTTTTGTTCTACTTCCCAGTGTGTTTTGCAAAACCCTTTCTGCGAAAGCCATCGTCTGTGCAGCTGACTAACTAGACTTTGGTCACAGTTCAGTCACTCAGCCTTGTTGCCATGTCAGCAGTATGGCATTTTTGCTTCATTGCCTCCATGAAGACATTGTCTGTCCAGACTTTTCTTAACAGTCAACAGTGTTGCTAATGGCAATGCTGTGAGTCAGCAGGAAGTGATTTCCAAGATCCTTAAGATAATTGTTTTTTGAAGTTCCTTGGCACTGGCTCTCTGTTTAAGCTTCTTCTACAGAAGCTTAGAGAACACATAGATACTGTGTATCCATCAGACAGCCTTTATCTCTCCTCCAGTGTACTGCAGGCCAACATTGCTGAGGCGTGTCCTTGTTTATGGCACATCAGACAAAGGTTAATTGTACATTTGGTTCATGTTCTATTGCTCCATTAATAAATGCATCAACTTTCACAGTATTTATCAAAGTTTCCCTGATATAAGTAAAATAAACAAAGGGGAATTATTACAGAAATAATGGTAAACTGAGAACTTGATGAACTTCTAATGTGAAAAATAGGGTTTGAAAAAGCAGAAATTAAATGATATTCTGCAGAGTGTTAGTTATTCACTTGCTGTTCAATGTGGTTCTCATAACAAATTCCTCCAAGTTTAATAATTCATTTAGCATCAAATTAACATTATGCAGGGTTCTGACTAGATTAAAAATCCAATGCCAGACTCTGCAAGTAGTACTCCAATTACAGACACATATTTTGTCTCTGCAAAGATAATCAGACGCCTAACAATGATTATTATTTTCATATTTTGGGTTAAATGGAGAGCAAGACAATATATCAAAGTCTAACATTATATTCAACAACATTGTCAGCAGTTCAGGTTATGCAAGATTCCAGACTCCAGGGTTAAAATAAAATCAGAGACATGACATTCATTGTTAAGGTTTTCGCTCTTTGAATTAATGGGCAGTAACCTTGAAGCTCATGAACCGACTTCAGGATAAAAGTGGCTAAAAGGAGTCTGATTGTATGCATGTGGCCAAGGGTCCAAAGTTAGTCAGTGATGACACACAAATACAGCTCGACTCTAATGAGGTTTTGACTCTGCTTCTTTCTAATTAGTGTCATTGGTGATTTGATCATACAAACCTGGTGTCCTTCATCGTCAGGCTTTATTTAATTGGATGGCTGTCATGTTGTTTTAAGCTGCATTGTAATGAGTTCATCTGCTGATACACAATTAAGAAATCACACCTGGGCCTTAAAACCAGCCAGGATGTTTATTAGTGTAGTTTGTTTCTATGGTAGCTGCATCATGACAGTAGTTTAACGACATTATATCATATTAGCAAAGGCTGTGATAACGTTAATAATAAGAGAGTCTAAAGAACCCGTGGGGTTAAATCTCAGGCTTGATCTCTCCTCCGGACATTAGCCGAGGTGGAAGGGGCCTAATAAACATTGTCAAAGAACAATTTAATAATCCAGGAGTGTCTTCTCTTTATGTCCATCTGACCTGCAGATATTAAGAACAGCCTGTTTCACCGTTGATAATTAAACCAACACGCTGTTTGGTAGAACAATGTGGCTAAATGTCGTCCTTGCCGCGTTTGACCCTCATTCTCCAACCTTCATGCTTTTGTTAATCACTCCCCTGAGGTTACAGGAGTTTTTGTTTTCACTTATTCATGCACCCACACACACCACCACACACACACACACACACACACACACACACAGGATATGATCAAGGATTCCATTTACTACAGCACAGAGCAAGTGAAGACCGTAAAGTTCTTTATGGAAAAGTTTGAGGTTTGACCTTAGGAATAAAAACATGACAAAACAAGGCCCTTGATGATTGTAAAAGTTAAATTTAACACTGAGAGGGGGAAAAAAAAATCAATAACACAGGGGAAATTATATACAAATAAGTTGATGCCACCAAATAAAAGATAGTACAACGACTTAGTGCCCTATGTCATGATATGGCAAAGTGCAACATGTCTGAAGGTTCTCGTTCATCTAGTCATGATGTCCAGGAGAGTTTAGATCAGAGGGGGCCACACCAAATAGTGAGGTAAGCAGACTCTTGTCATTATGACATTGTGATTCACACTAAAACACACACAGAAATGTGTATTTGTATTTAACTCATCACCAAAGTGAACTTGTCCACCCCAAATGTCTAGTATCGTACAGTACTATACTATACTAACACAAGTTATGCCTGTAATGCACATTCAGTTATATATATACACACACACACACACACACACACACTATTGAACAACATGTTTGTGCAGCTCAGACACCGTGGTCTCACAAATCAGTTAAAAGAAACGCAGGCAAAATAATAAATAAATCAACAACATAGAAACAGCAACAAGCTTAAATTACCAGTGTCACTGTATCCCACCCTAAGACTAATCCAGGCTGGATAAATCCAGTGGACCTCCATAATCCCTTTGTATCTCTCTGTTGGCAAAGCCCCACGGGTACCATTTAAAAAGCCTTTAAAGATGGCTCCTCTAATCCTTCTATCCTGTCCTATTACAGCCCACTGGTGGAACGCTTCTTGGCTTCCAAGAAGATTGCTTATGCCCTGTTTGGACCCATCCTCAGATATTTGGCTCTTTTTTCCGAAGTGAGCTTACAAACAGGAGCTGCACTGTAACATTAGTTACACCATGGGACCAAAGAACTATTGCATCACCAGAACAAGAACAGATTACATTGGGTTTTTCAGTGTTAAACAAATGCTGAGGCTTTTCACTATAAAATGCAGCAAACTGGCTACATTCAGCTAAGCACAGGAAACTAAAGGGACACGTAGAGTAGCTTATTGGACCATGTCCAACCATGGACCCCATGCATTCAGGATTCTATGGCTGGAGAAAGAGCAAATGTACTGTGCCTGAATATGGCACGCTTCCCCGACACGGAGCAACACAATGGGAAGAGGTCTGCTGAAGTACAGGGAACTTGGTCAACCTGCTCATGATTTTGGAAGCCTCCTGTGTGTTTAGCTTGCAAAAAAAAAAGGTAAATACATTAAAGAAAACCTTTTGCTTTGCTTTGTGCTGGATAACCAGACGTTCTCTCCAGTTTAAGACACTGGATCCACTAAGCGTGTGGAGTTTCTTCAACAATGCTACGTCTACGTCATGCCTAATCATATGCAGTAAGTATTTCCCGGACATTTGCGAACATTTGTGCCATATTTCATGTCATTGACGAGAAGAGGAATCATTTACATTGAGACAATGATAAAATGCTTAATTGTCCTTTAAGAGGACTGATATTTTTTTTTCATTTCTATCAGCCTTTTTATTGTCTATTGTTGTGAGGGCTGAATGAGCTCAGTTTATATATTAAGACATATTTGTTTAATTAATAGTACAATACAGCAGTGTTTCCAAACACAGAATCTCAAACCAAACGGGGCACATCACAGACCGTATATGTAATCCAATACTGTATATTAATAATCTATTTCTTTAGTCTTTAGACTCATGAGTGTCTTTAATCTCAGCCTGTTGAGTTGCTATACTGTCAGGAATTGAAGATAGAGAAAGAGTACGGTAGTATTTATTTTTTTTTTTTTTGTAATTGTTCTGTTTTTGATGCCTTGACGTAGAAAGAATAATTATATGTGATCAATAAATAACAGCTTTCAACCCCATGAAGTGAACACCTATCATCAGTCAGGCCACACTACTATGCCACGACATTGTGGTTGAGAATGACTATAATGTAGAACAACTAACAATAAAGTTATGAAATTGCTGATCAATGATAGATGATGCTTCTAGATCACTTCGACACTCATTTAGTGTCTGATTTGAAGGTTTTCCTTTGTAACGATTCCATCAGTGGCCACTGTACTATTCCTTCAGTTCTCCTTGAGAATATTGATTTTCCCTGGATTACACTCTACTCTCAGTGTTCTTTTCTTCTGTGAGCTGACCACCTCAGATCTCTTTCTCGCGCACTTCCCATCTCATCCTTGACTGTGATAGAATGTGGCATAATTGTATTGTACATGTCGTTGTCTAATAGAAGTCATAAAAACTACACTGGTAAGAACAAGACTCTTCAGGTCAACAGAGTGCAGTACAATGGTACTGACTCCATTATAGCAGGGGAAGCAGAATAAACTGTACTTCATGATCATAAAAAGAAGTTACCACAGCATCCAAATGAAAATTGCATGGAAACATAAATGTATTAGGAGACGGCAATAAGAGCAAACTAAGACTTGACCTTCACTGCACATTATCCAATGACTTTAATCAGATAATTGCCGTCCAATCCTCATCTTGGCAACGGTCTCAGCAAATAAAGGCTTAATAAATGAGAAACAATGGCAGACACCGTGGCTCTGACTATTACTGCAGAAACTGGCTGTGCCTGGTGTGTGATACACAAACCCCATTCCATGGCATTGGAATAACATCAGTTTGGGAAGTGGTTGAAACATTTATTGAAGATGCAACAGACCAAAACATGTTTATGTTGTCAAAGACAACAACTTTCTTCAAGCTTGAAGAAACAAAGAGGAAGGCATATGGGCATATTGCATTTAATAATACGATTAAAACAAGTCAGACTAATAAATAATGCAAGTTGTTGTTTGTGTATATTCATCCAGGTCATCTAATCAGAAAGAGAAACCTTCATGACAACAAGAGAGTATTTTTCTTGAAGATAATTTTCCCGCTCAGCCAAGAAACTTCTTCAACTGAAGACGTAAATAAGTAGTACAGTAAACTTTTAAATTTGGTAAATATAAATTATTTTTATTATTGTTTTGTTTTGTTTTTTTAATTAAATGTGGGAAGTTAAAATACAACGTTCAATATAGTCCTTGCTTTATTGCTTTATTATTGTTAATACTAATAATAAAAATATAGCGATAGATCAGCATCAGTAGGAGGGTTCATCAAAGCTGAGGCTTTGAAAGTTTGAGTCACGTCTTTCCTCGAAGCAGGACCTTAATTGTTTACCATGTGTCCAAGTACGTTAATGCAGACTCAGATCTCAGAAAAGGAAGATTCAGATTAATTTGAAACAGTTTTATACACTTTTCTTTTTTTTTTTTTTCTTTGCCTCAGCAGCAACAGTTCTCCTCATGTATCTCACAGTACAGGCCTGTTATCTTAATGGCTGCTTAATTAGTCTGTGCTGTAGTAATAGATTGTGCCGGAGTCTATAGGAGCGTCCTTAGTGCCGTTTTTCAAATACACATCTCCCAGTTTAGGCCCAGTGTCAATGCCTTTGTTGAGACTTTGTGAATCAAACAAACACAAGATTGTGTCCAACATGAGGACGAGATGATCAGTGTGTGCAGCTCTGCCAGTCGCAGCAGTTTACAAAGTGTGAATCTTGGCAAATTCAATCACAGGCTCTCTATGGTAAACCCTCCTGGCAACACGTCCTCAGCTGTAGCACCTCTCAGTGGAACACAAAGCCACATCAACAACACGTACATAGTAAACATGGGGATAGATGTGCAGATATTTAAGGATGGGGGGAAAAAAAAAAAAGCATTACTTATGTTATTTCATAAATTGAACAGTTAAATATGCTGACAATTGCAGAAATTGATTTATTCTGCACTATGAAACTAGCAGTAGCTTAATCAGAGCTTTATCTCAAGACAAGCAATATATATATATAAATAATAAGGTTATATATATAATATTAAATTATATTTTTTTAAATATAAGTTATTTAAAATATTATATTATTTAGGTGAACCCTCTATGTGTATCCTTCTCTCAAAGTACGTATTTTAAAAATTATATATTATTTTTACAAGCTTATTCTGGAAACTTAAGTTTTAGTTAAACAGTTAGTCTGTAACAGCCCTAGTTCATAGCTTGTCATATTGTTTAATAGGTGTTTGTTGGTTTTAAAGAGGAGACTTGATTGTGTTTATGAAATTAATAAATGTTGGACCACAATCTCAGTTACAGTAGTAGTGTATTTTAATACACCGTCTTATTCTATATATGACCCAATATTTTACTGTATGTGTATATATATGTGTATTTAATTAATATTCATATAAATGGGTATGTGTGTCTGTACTTGTGTGTGTGTGTACGCGTGTGTGTGTGTGTGTGTGTGTGTGTGTGTGTGTGTGTGTGTGTGTGTGTGTAGATGCATATAGAAGCAATATTGATGTAGTGAAATGTAATAACAGTGTGACTGCAATCATCCTTTAACCCACACACAGCAACAATAAACAGCACATCTTCTCTGGTCCTACTGACCAACCTATTCATTAAAGTCCAATCATCTGGTCCCACATATGAAACTGTATTTGATTTGCATTTTCTTGTATTCTATTCCTTTATATCTTCTATGAACTTTTACTGCTGTTTAGGTGCAGCACTGCTGCTGAAGCCTCTTTTCCCAAAACATGAATAAAGTTCCATCACTTCTAATCTAATCTAATCTAATCTAATCTAGACAAAAATAATGAATGCTTCCTTTAATCACCACACTACTACTGATAGTTGTGGAGCAGAGATAGTTATTTCCGAAAACGTCTTGGTAGGAAGCGTTTCTAAAGTGTTTTCACACAGACCTGTTTGTGTAGAGCCATTAACCTCACATCTCCCTCTCCTCATTATCCAGGCCTTCAGGAGTCTCCCCCCTACTCCCCATCCTGCTAACTCTACTACCACCAAACCTCCTCCTCTCCATCTTCACACCACCCTCCTCCTTTCCTTCAGTTCAAAGTAAGGCTTCTCTGCCTCCTCCTTCCCTTCACACCATGCTCACTCAGTCAGGCACAAAACATTGCCTCATGTCTCCCAAATTTCAGACTGTCTCCCTCTGTGATCCATGCACCTTTTTCTTTGTTAGCACACTGCAGCTCACACCCTTTGCCTCCCACTCCTCCCTCCTGTCCTCACTCTGCCTTCTTATTCTCGTCCCCTGTGACTCTCATTGTCCTCATTTGGCCATGTCTTCATTTGGAGACAAACTTGGTGTGGCTCTTGTTACTTTAAATAGCTGTCATTCGCCTGCAGCTTGTTGATGCAGCAGTCTGCTGATAAATGACAGTGAACTTGATGCAAACCCCAAGTCAATTAGGGCCGGGAGACGTCAGCACGGCGCACATACATGCACATGCATCAGAAAATCACGACTGCCAGCGACAAAGAAGATGGATGTTATTGTGATGGTGAAGTCACCAGCAGGTGAATGCTCTTCTGTGACCTACTTCTCCTGCTTCTCCATGAATCCCCATTTTTGGGGTGACAAAAACATCAAATGAAAACAATCATAAAGTAAGTGTCAAATTACTTCATTCCACTCTGACATGAGGGCAGGCAGCTTTATACTGTCAGCTGATAAACAGCAAGTGACAGTAACTCAACAAAAAAATCTGTATCTTTGCTATTGTTAAGATGCCCGTAGTGATCTACACAGTCAAGGACGTGGCTGAAATGCATTCAACCAAAAGCTTTGATTAACACCCGAGCATTGAAACTGACAACTTCACAACAGAGGATCGTGTTATTTTCATTTATTCATCTTCTACCACTCCTTCCTTTCAGTGTAGCAGGAGTAAATGCAAATGTTGTAAATCAAAACTCCCACTCACTGCACTCTAAAGTGACAGGAAATGTCATTGTGTCTGTCCCACTATCTACTCACAGGTGTCTTTGCCTGAAGTTTAATAGATTTCATATTTACTTCAACTGCTCAACAATTGCTATCATTTTAACTCAAAATACATAAATCTAATTATACTGAGTTGCTTTACTGTATTTATTGTGGTTATTTTTGGTTAAGCTCTAGTTGATTCTGGCCCTGATTTCCATTGACTTGGTTTTATTGGTCTATTTTTGGTAGAGACAGATGAGAGGAAGAGTTTTTTTTTAATATCTTTGCCCAGAACAGACCTGATTCCTGGTAACACATCTCTACTAATTGAGTTAAAGTTTTCTGCCAAACATTTTTGCATTAACTTGACAGCTGCTGTTATCACATGCCCAGCAGCTGTTGACCCACAGTTGTGATGCGGTGGATGACAAAACCTGACAGACCATAATTTGGTATTTTTATTACCTGAAACAGCTTCACCTGCAGGCACTGATGACAGTACAATGTGTCACTCCTCTACACCCTCAAGTCCATCAGCCTGTTACTGAGTGGAAGTCATCAAAATAATCATGAGTGAGGAGTTTTGTATGGGGCTGATGAGTGACATCTCCAATAATTGAACCAATGAGAGGCAAAATGACCAGTGATGATGATCTGCTCAATGTATACGTCAGTAAAGACGACTGAGCTATAGTTAACCTAACACCTACTTTGGAGAGTACGACCATTGCAATGATTTGCTAATACTGTGTTATCAAGGCTGGTGCTTTGAAGAATCTCAGGCTCAAAGTAGCACAGAGTCGCAGAAGGTTGTAAGTAGAAAATCGATAGCGGCTCCGGTCCATTAAACCACATCTGCAGATTGCAACTATCTGACAATGAGATGAAGCAAACGAGTGTAAGACCCAGGACTTTAGTGTGAGCATAAAACAACATAATGTGGTTAGAATTGTGCAGAAACATCTGGGCAAGGTACAACTTGAACGTTCTGAGGTCAGGCAGGATGATACCTCTGTCTTCTTCTTATTTTTGTTTCAGCTTGTCCCTTTATCAGGGGTTACCACAGCAAGTCAAAAATTCCCAATCCCCCTGTCCTCAACTCTAACTCCAACCACCTCCGTGTCCTCCCTCACTGCATCCATCAATCTCCTCCTTGTCTCTCACCTGGTAGCTCCATCTCTAGCATCCCCCCCCCCCCCAACC
>JAFBJS010002178.1:0-21693 GCA_016785265.1 Paraplagusia blochii | reverse complement strand
TTTGTAGGTTCAAAATACCCGGTCCCAGCTTCTGACCTGAAAACCTACTCCGCAGATTAATGTCAATAAAGGTTTATTTTTGTCCTTGGTAATATATTATCTTTCAATTAACATTTGCTTATTCACCGTTTAAGATGGATATTTTAAAGTAAGAGTAAAAACAGGTACATGTTTTTTACAATGTATTACACTAGATATGGCCAAACTCTAGCTTTAACATGTTGGTCGAAGTGTGAACCTAAGGTTTATGAGCTAAACATTTACCCAAACCCATTACACTTCAACACACAAATCTTAATCCATAAGAGAGAGAGGCAGGTAGAAAAAATGCCTTGCTCTTTTGAAACAGTCTTTTTTTTTTTTACTATTGCCATTTTAATAAAAAAGGTTAGACTGTTGAATTTGTTATTGGCAGAACAAAGAAAACTAGAAAACAAAGGTGAGGCAACAACATACTGTAAGTGAAAATATGTTGTGCAGAATTCTAATAAGATATTGTAAATTCAGAAGCCCTGGGTGAAATAGAATGAGCTAAAAAAAAAAAAGGGGGCCCCACCTGCAGCTCAGCTCTGCAGTTTACCAACTCGTGTATTGACCGGCTGTGCTTTGGAGGCTTTATGCAGTGAGCAGATGATTACTGGTCCTAATGAAAGCGTGCCTTTGAGAGATGTGGTGGCGGTGTACGGTGAGTGCAGCTGCAGCCACAGTTTATGAACTGGGAGCTTACTGGTGCATTTATTGCATACTGTCATACATCCCTGCCCAGCGGGAACAAAGGTAGCAGTAATCAAACCCCCAACCATCCAGGCCCAGGGCTCTACCTAGTCCAGCTATAAATGAGATTCCAGCTCCTTTTCTCATATGGCTGTAATCACAGTAAGTTGCAACGTGTATTTGAATCATTTGTCTCAGTGGACATTTATGGTCATAGATTATTGAACAAATACTCTGACCTACTTGGCAATGTTTTTGTTTACTTAAACGTGTTAAGTGAATATTTTAGCACGATTAAGGAGATTTTAGCCCTTAAGTTTAACATTGATTTTGATTGAAATCCAGACCTGTTTATTAGATGCAAGTGAAGAAAAGTGACGACCCCGTGGGAGTCAGAGAGAGCAAAAATAATATCCAACGTGTCTTACTTTCTGCCCAAAATACACTCACAAGATTCAGAGGCTATTTCACAAAAAAAAGATAATCTATAAATATTCATGACCATAAAAAAACAAACAAAAAAACCCAAAAAGGATTCTTTTTACACTGCTGTAAAAAGAATCCTGTTCACCAGCCTTTATGTACGATGTCTAAGGTATGGTTATATTTAAAATAAGAGTTCATCTGACAGTAACAATGGAAAAAAGAAACAAAGTGTGATTGTGCACTTCTGATATTCTTGTCCACACTCACGTTTCAGTGGCTACGTCTCTGTATTTCAGATGTGGGAGGTTTATTTTCAGATGTGTTGATGAGACTGAGTTCCTTGTTGTGAAGCAGCGAGTGCTGACTGAAAATTGTGTTTGCATGAAAAGAGGTGAACAAATATGTGCATGTACGACTGTGTATCTACAGTATAATGACACACAGAAAATGCTGGTCAGCAACGTAATGGTCCAGATTCATACACTGCTTGTTGGAATAATAAACCTAATGATCTGCAAAAAATACCCAACTCCCATGATAGAAAACCTAACCTAAGTTCTTCTTCTGCTGCTGCATACATGATCTTCATGTATGGTGTTGTATACCAGCCCTTCAGTTTCCATTCATTCATCTCTTCATCTCCTTGATGAGATCTACCTGCCGGGTCACAGGGACAGTCGGCGCCACCCAAATCACATTGCACATTATTGTGAGCCTTCCTATGGGTGGTGAGCCCACAACTGGATTCAAACCAGAGCCACGCCCATCTCTTTAACCACTTGGCCAATTCAGTTTTCATTTTCTATATTTGCTAAGAGAGTAAAGTTCATCTAAGTCTACAAAAGTTAAGCAGATGAAGTTGAATGAATAAATGTACATTGTGCACGGTTATGTTGGAAGGGGGAGGGGCTGTTTCCACAAGGTTGGGAGCATAGAAATGTCCAAGATGTTTTGGTTTCCTGAAGCACTGAAAGTTCCTTTCACTGTATCTAAAGAGGCCAAGCCCAACTCCTGAAAAACAACCATGCACCAAAGTTCCTCCTCCACCAAATTCCTCGGCACAATGCAGTCCGAAATATACCGTTCCCGTGGCAACCGTCCATCATGCCAGATGGAAAAGCGTGATTGATCACTCCAGAGAACATGTTTCCACTGCTCTAGAGTCCAGTGGCGGCCTGCTTTGCATCACTGCATCCGACGCTCTACATTGCACATTGGATGCAGCTGCTCAGCCATGGAAACCCATTCCACGAAGCTCCCTTTGTACTGTACCTGGGTTAATGTGAAGGTCACATGAAGTTTAGAACTCTGTAGCAAATGACTGTGCAGAAAGTCAACAACCTCTTTGCACTATGGGCCTCAGCATCTGCTGAACCATCCCCGGGCCGTTAACCTGGTCTACCACTTGGTGGCTGAGTTGCTGTAGTCCCCAAATTAGTTCATTTTGGTATCATAAAGCTGACAGTGACTGTGGAGGGAAATCACAACTGGGTTTGTTGCACACATGGCATCCAATAATGATTCCACGTCCAAATTCATTGATCTCCTGAGTGCGGCCCATTCTTTCAACATTGTAATGCAAAAACAGTGAGAAAAAAAGCCCGTCAAATACATAAAGGTGAATCCTCAGGCTCACGGAACAATGTTTTCATTTGACATCTGAAAAGCATTTGCCTTCTTAGAAAAATCCAAAAAGTTGTTGAACATCAAATTAGCATTGACCAAGGAGAACATCTTCACTTACGCTGCAATGCCGTGAGCCCAAACACGCATCAAAGCCGTCCCAGGGCCTGTTTGAAGATTTTTCAGAAAGCGCTGACTTGCATGGATTTTCCTCCCACTGTCAGCATAGAAGGATGAGGTGGAGGGATCCACTAAGTTCAGTTGCTAAAAGTTGGATGAAAATGTAAAAAATTGACTTTTTAATTGTACTGTGAAACAGTCCAGTTAGCAGTAGCCTAATTTTTCTTACTACAAGCACAAAGGTTTTCTTTCTACATTCCTGACCTTTTCTTGTTGTTTTGAGGAGTAATTTCTTCAATAAATCTTTTGGTCAGTATTTGGTCCTTTAAACAGTTGACGGTTGACATTTTTTTGTGTGGATTATTAAAATAGAAAATCTGTGTCACCTGCTGTCACAGTGACCTTCAGTAAAATGTTTAATCACCGTGTTTATTTGCATTTGACTGTGTTTACTACCCACTGTAGCTTCCAATTAGAGACCAGAGAAATCCCTACAAGTGACTGCAGTGATTTGTATTGACAAACACATTTAGGTTCATTTAAACCAAACATTTGAACTTGTTCAAGGAACAAAAACCAGAAACAGACGCGCACAATTATCACATTGACGAAATCCACACCCCCAGACTTGACACCATTAACTTATAATATTATTACACTCCTGTCTTCTCTGTAACACTTGCATTTTCCCCAATAGAGAACATAGAAAACAACAATTCATGACTTTCACGTGCTGTTTATCTTAGTTCACACAAAGGTTCCATCTTCCTGCTCCTGACCTCAGTCCCTGGGTCAAAACATTCCCCACTGCCTGCTATGAAACACCAATGTGACGTATGCTGACTCAGAATGAACATGTTTACCAAATCATCATTAATCAGAATAAATCAGATTCCAAACTAATACAAAATTATACCAACTTGGTTTCAGCCAAAGTTCATATCTGAATGCAAACCAAACATGTTTTAAAACTTAGTACCAAACACAAAGTTCCTCATCCTTTCATGGAACAACTAAACAGTTTTATCCCTGTTTTTTTGGGCCTCGTTTGATGTTCAGTCCAACATAACAAAACCAATCTCATTGAATCCAATTATAGCCTGTTTTTTTTTTTTTTTCTTCCCTGCCGTCATGCCTCTAATTGTCTGGCGACCACCGAGTCAGCAGAGTCCTAATTAAAAACAGGTCGTTTTAAATGTTTTTTTTTTTTTTTTTTGCTTTTAGCCCCCAACTGTAAGATAAGTAAAATAAAGTTTTGCAGCAAATTTAGCCAAATATTTTTTTTAAACCCTTTCATCAAAAATTTCAACTTGGCAAAAATTACTGTGGCAACAGACGATACAAGCAAGCATTGCATGACTACTAGCAGCCGTTTTACTTTGTTTTTACAAAATATGCTCCCATTGCTTAAAGGGAACTTTACATTTCATAAAAAGAAATGTCAGTGTTACTGTGTTAAAGCCTTGTGGGTAATTTTCATGTTTTTTAGTTTGTAGCCTTTCTAAAATAAATTAACATCACAACTATCACATCTTGTAAACACTTTTTTGTGTCTTTCAGTTGTAGTTTGAGGAATCGTGTTGTTTGTTACAAAAATCTCCAGTTCTTTGAGATTCTTTACACCTCCACATCATCATCAAGTCAAAAGAGAACTTCAAATGACGATTTTTGTGGTAAAGACATGGAAGAGGTTCTCTTCTGATGAAGACCTTAAGAGCAAGTATCTATTCATACTGGAATAGTGTCCAAGACCTCCAGTGTCTGTCAGATCTTTGTGGATGGTTCGTACAGTCAGACGTGGGTCTTTTCTCAGAAGCCGTTGTGTCTGATATGTTTCTTCATCTTCCAGATCTTACTTTAACTTCCACTCTTCTTGATGACCGCCATTCCTTCATCCCGTTACAAACGTAGGCTATAGGCATCTAAAGGGCTTTGCTGTCTTCTTGGAGTTTTCTTTTGCTTTGGGAGCCTCAACATTTTTCAGCTCCAGTCTTCTAGACACAGTGCTGATTGTAAGAGCAAGGGCAGATGGACCTGGGCATTTAAATCCTTTGAGAATGACATCACCTGGTCTTTCTAGACGAAGATTGTAAAAATCCATGACACCGTCTGGTCTGAGCTTTCAACAGGAGAGAGTGCAAGGTATTCTCTCTGTCAACCATCAATCAGGAGTGAAACTGAGGGAAATAAAACCTGACTTTGCTCCTGTAATAAGACTTTTCTATCTTCCTTTGGCAAATTCATGGTTAGTAACACAAAGTATGTCTTTTAGGAAAGTTTTTAATTTAGGTCAATTTTGTTTTCTGAAATGCTTAATTTAACAATGGCAATTTACATTGTTATGAGTTAAAATTACAATTGTTAAAATAGTTGTAATTCCAATATTAGTTTTATACCGAAAAAAACAGAAAATCACATTAACTTTATTGTTTTGGCAACTATTATTTATTTATTTATTTATTTATTCATTTTTATGAAACACCAAATAACCAAGCCAATAACTTGTTTATTTCTCCTTGAAAAGTGATTCTTAATTAAAATGTAATATGTCCTGGAAGTATGGGACAAATTTCCCTTGGTCCTAATACTGGCTAATTCAAAAGTAATACGACAACGCCACACAACATTGCGGAGACAATGTGTTTGTGAAATGTATACACAGGGATAAAAAGTTGGTGCAGAACCTTGAGTTGGATTTTGATCAACTGTGAGTCACATTTTATCTCAATCAAATTGCCTGCAGGTTTGAACACCTTTGTGTCAATGTACAAACATCTACATGTGTCACCAGGCTGCATTAGTGAAACAGTGCCAGCTACTCATCTTCATCCTGGTCCATCTGTGAAAACCCATTATGTCAGCATCATCAGCAAATTAGAATAGGGAGAAATGTGGGGATACCAGATGCTGAATGACCGGATTAATCAATCTGGCATATAAAAAGTAGCTGCTGCATGTTAGTGGCTGTTAACCACCAGTTTATTTCACATAGTCAGAGGTGTGGTAAGTGTACAAGTGTGTAATACAATCAAAAACGGCACAGAAATGGAGAGCTCTTCTCATATATGTTTATATATATCCTTTTTTTTTTTTTTTGGTCCTTTCTGAATCAAGTGGAAAACAGCAACAAGTGCCTAGATTGCCTTTTTCATGCCTGGCTACTGTTATCCGAAAGGAATCAGCAGTGAAAGTTTCTCCCATTAATCATCACCACAGCCAAGTCAGTCAGACACTTGCAGGCTGCACAGTGAGGACCAGTCAAACAAAGGAAATGATGGAAATCATGTGAGATCATATTGCACTAAAGGCACAGAAATGAGTTTACGGCCTCAAAACAAACAACCTCCATCCACTGCATGTATTCTTTTAAACCCTGATGCCATTAAGGTTAGTGCATATGAAAGTATGGGATTTAAAAAAAAAAAGAAAAACTATTCCAATCGATCTACACAGGCTGTCCACACAACGGCTCCTTAAAGTCCTTGCAGTGTCAATACAGGCCAAGTTCTGGGTCAAGGAAACAGACTTTAGGGTCCTTGAGAAGTTGGGCCAGGCCTGGGTCCAGCTTACGACCATGGGATTCTGGGGGATGAGGGTACTATGTCCCTCGAAGTAACCATTTCTTTTAACACGTAAGAATATTATTTCTGATTGACAGGGAACCTGTTCAAAATTCAGACAGGGCCTGAGGGTACTTAGTCAGAACTCCAGCTCTGGATTGACTTGTTTTTAGTCACTCTTTTTTCTGCACTTGTGCATGACAGATCTGCGGCTCTGTTCTCTAATGTAGGCCATTTCTGAATCACTTTGTAATTAATGCAAAGCTGTTTTGCCTGAGGAAACATGCAAGAATTAATACGAGGAAAAGCAAATGCAAAACAACATGAAAGAGTTTGGTCTTTGGGTCAAACTGCATCAATGTGTTTGATAGGAAGTCACTGTTTTGCTTGACAGGTCACAGCTCTGCCTGACACCACAAATTATCTTTTAATTTATAAGATTTTGTAAAACAAAAATGGCAAAACAGCATAAACAGCTGTTTATTATTTCAGTAAATCCAGACAGACAGAATCCCATTAGTAACATCCTTGAAGTCTTTTTAGTTACTTCTAGATGACAGATTGATATTGAATTCCAATTATATCTTCCTTAAAACATGATGGGCATGAAAATAAACTCAAATGTATGGTTGAATCCACTTCTTTTACTCATGTGTAAGACCCTTAACATATTGGGATTATTTGATGCAATCCTATATATCCTATTTAATGCACTTTCCTACTTTTTTTAGTGGTCTCCTCTAACTATTTATATCAAATGTGCACACAGACAGCAAACATAAAAATAAATATTAACAATGCAAAGTAAAATTAATTTAACTTTAGTTTTTTGTTTCCACTTCCATCACAGAGCTCATGATCCATGGACAAATAAAGCAAAGTGCCAATTTTATACTATTTATATTTACGCTGTTTTCAGCCAGTATACGCACTGACAAACATGCAGAGGAGTGTAAAATTAATGTTTCTAAATATTTGCATCTACGACAGAGAATGTTAAAATATCTGATGCATGAAGGGACTTTAGATAAATATACTTGTCTCTATGGATATATTCCTACCTTATTCTGAACATAAAACGTGGACGTAATGCACATTGCATTGATTTTACTGATGACAGTTATACTGCAGATAATGATAAAAGAAACTACACCTTTAAATTTAGATTATAGATAATAAAGTAAAGCAGTTCCAGTAAAATCCAGCAACACTTCCATCAAAAGTTGAGACTAGTAGCCAAGGGGATTACTGGTTAGTTCATGAGTTATTATTAGTTTTGGAAAAGTATAACAACAGAGGATAATGTTTAAAGAAAAATAAATTATACTTTAATTTCTTTAATTATCTCAATTTTGAGAAATAATCATGCAAACAGTAGTAGTTGCTTTAACTGCTGTGAACTGGCTGCCCCTGACCAGGAACAATCTTCTGGTTCCTCTGGGAATCGAACCCAGGACTCTCTGTGATCTGTTTTGGAGGTTTATACTACAAAAAAAAAGATAGATAAAAAAATGCTTTATATGTGCTATACATGGAACATCACTGCGATCAGAATGTAATGGCTGATTTATAGACGCAAGGTTAAATGATGTGATGTGGTTTAACAACCATGACCTGGTGGATGTACAGCTCCTGAAATCCTCGTCTGAATCATTAAAATTATTATTATTAATCTCTTTTTCCGGGCACAAAATATTTAGTTGCAAAAGTCAAGGTTAATGATGCACAAAGATGCACTGCCACTCCACAAGCACTTATTGCTTCATTCTTTAAAAAAAAAAAAAAAAAAGAAACTTTTAGGTCTTTTGTACTAAACCTGACTTTATGAAGCCAAACTCCACCAGGTGAAGGGAGAAACTTAATAAAGTCTGGCCCACGTATCCTGAATAAAAGCTGCAAACACATCTATTATTTGAAATTGTGTCAATATGTCGACCAACTTGTGATCCGGTCCAGGTGTGATTTAATGGCGTTAAACCACCGACGACATCACTGCAGGGTACATTCACTGATGTATGAAAATGAATGCCCCTCTGCCTCTGAGGCCACATGACGATAAGAAAGCATATGATTAAAACATGCTTTAAAGGAAATTAAAAAAGTAGTCCCCTATCTGCCTGACTTTTGCCTTGGCTTCCTCTCGCTCTCTTTAATATTACATAACATTATTACTCCTTTCTGTGCTCCCTTTGATTCTGCTACCAAAAGACTTTTCTGCATATTAAAAGTTTTAAAGTGAGACTGCGTGAAGTTGGGTTTAAATAAAAGAAAAAAAGAAAAAAAAAAAGGTTTCTAATCTTTTACCCAAGGAAATAGCAAATCCCTCCATGGGCACCATGCACTTTAATTTACAGTTTTGAATGTGCATGTTTAAAGGGCTTCCCTTTTATTTTATCATTTACTTTGAATCATTTGTTTTGCTCCATTCTTTTGGTTTAGGACTTTCAGAAGCTTCTCTTTGTAATCAGCTCTCCCTTCCTTTAATGAGCAGCACTATCAAAGATGAGTCTAACTATAATTCCTCGTAAAATGTCTTTGTTTTTCTTCATGACACATTATCTGCTGGTAGAAAATCCTCAGTGCAATGAGCAAAGGTGGTGGAAAACACATGGTGATAGAAGCTGTTAGTCAAACATGTAACTTGCTCTTGCTCTTTCAATGTCTTGGAAAGAGAATACAGTCAGACAGAACTGTGCACAACAAAATGTTGAACGATACAATGGAAATAATACCTCACCACAAAAACTCTGTATGTAAATTTAGAGAACATTCAATAAGAAGAATCTAACCAGACCAAAAAAAAAAAAAAAAGTTTATCCAACGAAATTAGGCCAAATGTCCATCAGACAGAAAGACAATGAGACACAGTTCTTGGTGTTACAGAAAGCCATGGTCAAACTATATAAGAAGTTCTATAGATGGAGTCTTAAGTTTCTGGTTTTATACATCTATGTATTTTTCTTTATGTATTAAACTATGGAACTACTATTAGTTTGGGCATAAAACTGACAGTGGTTGAACTGAGAAGTAAGGGGGGAATGTATAGTAATTAAGGTTATAGATTGTGCCCCTCTTCAAACACACATTGGTTGTGTTGACATCTTGTTATTGTTGCCATTTTGCAAAACTATTGCAAGTTGCTATTTCAAGCGAAGCTTCACAGACTTTTGAAGTTGCAGGTCATGTCAGGTTGCTCTAATTGGGTGTCAAGAGGATTCTAAGTGTTACAACACCCACACATGTACTTACACGCACGGCAAATACTTCCAGTTTAATTGCTGTGATATCCTTCCCTGGTCAGTGGTGTAAAAATCGTAAACTCTCACACACACACACACACATCATAGTTATGTTCATTTGGACGCATTAATAAGGATTTGCTGGAGCACAGGGGAAGATGAGCCGTCTGACTGGACCAGAGACAGGCCGCTGAAGCGCTTCAACCACAACTCTCGCGGTTGTACCAGCTCTGTCTCACTTCCAGCCAATTAAATTGCCCGGTTTAAGTGGGACAGACGGTCAGACCTGCTGAGAGATCTTTCAAGCTTTTTGCTAAATTGAGATAATTTACTTGGTTTGGATAAGTCAAAACCACAGAGTTAATCTATCTACCTACCTACATATCTACATATCTATCTACCTACTTATCTATCTGTCTGTCTATCTATCTATCCCAAAGAAAAATGCAGACTCTGTAGGCACTTCTTTATTTTCTGGTCTTGGTTTTCTCACCAATAACTTGTTTTTTGTTTGTTTTTTTATTTTTATTTATTTTATTTTTTTTTCTTTTGTATGATCAGTGTTGGGGAACAAATCTTTAAAAACCTGTAACTGTGTCTAGGTGCTTTTGAAACAGTTGGTTGGTTGTTATTTGTCTGAATAGCTGCTTTCAGTGGTCCTAAGAATCCTGTCCACACACACACACACACACACACACACCACAAACATCAGAGATTCTCCACATCAGAATACAAATTTATGTAAATCTCTTAAACCTCACTGCAATGTTCAAATACACGCAGCCAGTGAAGGAGGAATTTTGTTTTTGTATGTTAAAGAGGATAAAAAATAACAGTGGTAAATAAGAGTACTGTGAGGATGAGATTCTTCCTTTTATTAAAGTTATCTGCAGAGTAACAGAAAAATGGTTTGTCACATATTATGAACCACAAACACAATAACAGCCAGTGTGATTAGATGTAAGAGAAGAGACAAAGGTGAGGCCACAGGTTCAACCAACAGGCTGAAATGAAGTTCCTACCAGACATCATCAGATTGTTGCTGAAAGCTTTTGCTGATGAACAGCAAACTGATCAGGTGACGTATGAGAACATGTGAAACATTGTAAAAGTGATTTATATCCAGCACCTAATATCAATCATCCATCACTCTTCATGATTTATCTTCATCGCTCTAATGACTGAAACACATCCTGCATTTGAACACCGTCAGCTGACAATTTCATTACAGTGATTTCTACAAAACTACAAGTCAATAATTATTTATTTTCCTTTTAATTTACACTATATGGGGAATTGTATCATTTGACATTTATTCTCTCCTTAACACTATGGCAAACACTTTATCTCCACCACATGGATGTATTTGTATTAAGGATGTATTTGTGCTCTGAACTGTTCACATCAAGGCCTTCTAGATGCAGATGATGTCTCTAAAATGATCAAAGTGGCTTCTTCGGTGTCTTCTGCAAATTTTCTACAAAACCTGCCCTCATCACAGAGAATCATTTCCAAAGTGAGAAGCAAATGTCTGCACTGGGTCACAGTCATCCACATCATTCATTTATCTTCATCTGCTTGTACTTTGCTTGTCTCCATGACCACCACCCCTCACAATGCACCATACGTGTGAGCCTCCCTGTGGTTTGTGAGCCCACTGGAAGCTTTTCCAACAATTATTATACAAAGGCCAACTGGACACAGTAGGAGCCTGAGAGCTACTCCCTGTAGATACTTATAGAAGGAAGGGAATTCAAACTCCTTGTCATGGTGACATTGTGATTCACACCACACAAAAAAATCTAACTCATCACCAAGGGAGCAGTGGGTGAGGACGGTACCATGCTCAGTGAACCTCAGCGGATACCTGGAAGTTGGTGGATTGAAACCTGAATCAAGTGCTGCTCAAAAGCAGCTGGATTAAACTCTTGACATGACACATATTTATGTGACATGTTAAAGAACATGAATTTCCTGCCAGTGTGACAGCTTCCACCTTAACATAGTGCAAACATGAAAAGTAAAGTATATTGCTAGTGTGCCATAAGAAAAACAGATTTACTCTGCCATGATCTTTCAGTCTTCTATTTCTCTTAGATTTGATGGCGGCTTCTGAACTGAAGAAAAAAAAATATGATAAATTGAAAAGAAAGTGCTGAGGGAAAGGAGGGGGGTGAGGGGTCTGCTGATACTAGTTGCCTAGCGACGGTGATCCAGGGCTGTGCGTGTTTGTCTGAAGATGTCGGAGTGTATACGCAGGACAGTGTAAGAATAAGTGAGGTGCAGCAGTTCTTTGTGAAGATGGCGCCTGATTTTACACAGTTCCAGCAGACAGACGTACAGAGAGACAGATGTGAATAGACACACTTGAAGACACTGTGAAGTTCACCACTATTAAAGCCATTCAGACTAAGGAGATAGGTGTCTCAGGGATCCAATTAGGTCCAAACGTGTCAGCCATTAATCTTTTAGCGCTAAGGAGCAGACTCGCGACTACAGGGTGAGATGCTCTGAAGGGTGAACTGATTTATTTTTAAAATTTGGGCAAATGGGACAAATTGACAGATTATTCGATGTGTCTTGTCAAAAATGGTATGTATGCATTTTCAGAATAGTATGCAGACTGTCTTACATGTCAAATGCTGCGTACTAAGTGAAAAATTCTAGCCATTATTCTTGTGTGGGGGGCTAGTTGAACCGGACAGAGGTCAGAGGACAGAGGAGGGTTCCAGGTTTGAATCTGCCAACTTTCTACCGAGGTGCACTGAACATGGCATCATCTCAGCACACTGTTCCCCGGGCACTGTTCACTTTGGTGATGGGTTAAATGCAGAGATCACATTTCCTTGTGTATAGTGGTGTGGATCACAACGACAGGGGATTTGCTCTCCTTCCTACCTTCTTTGTTTCCCCTGTTCATCAAGTGGAGTTAACATACCATACGGGTGACACCAGTACCTGCTGAAAAGCTTAAGTGTTGCCCCAACTAGCCACCCTGAGCATCTACAATATAATTAATCACTTCTGGCTGCAGTCATCTCTGCTCCAAAAGAAAAAGAAAGCATATAGAATTGTTAAATATGGAGAGAAGAGGTGTGCAGGAAAAAATAAACAAGATTCACAATCGAACAACAGAAAATGAAAATATGGACAAGCCGAAAGGAAAAGAAGATATGTTTTGTGTTACAATGTCTGACTTTTTCTAACGCCATTGAATGCATCATGTCCGTTACGTATGTTCCAAGTGTTGCATCATAGTGTGGGGTATGAAACAGTAACAGCAGAAAATACAACATCCTGAATATTGGGAGCAGCGCCAGTTTCTCCAGAAAATCCTCCAGAGTTATCCATTATTCCTCTAACATACAGTATGTAATGTAGGTCTACAAAAAAGGACAACAGTTCAACAAAGCTTTATAGTTGTCCCGATGTTTAAATTATATGTCTTCTACAATAAAATGAACTGATTAATAACTATCAGGTTCCCAGCGTGAAAAGATGTTACAGAGTGAGCAGCCTGGAGTTTTGACTTGATGAGATAATAGCTGTTTACTTGATCATTCCAATCTTCATTATTCCGGGGGAAAGGACAAACTTGTGCACGTGTCATAATTCAGACTCACTCACTCAAACACAATAGCACCTGGAGGTAGCCCAAGGCTAACACAGCTGTCTGGTGTTGACCAGAAACTGCTGCTGTAGATATGTAGCACCTGGATGATTCACTTAGCGACACCTGGCTGCCACAAGGGACACATGCCACTGCCTTACCTTGTGTTTCAGAGCATGAACTGTTGTCATTAACAATATGGTCAGGCTGAACACAATTTGCCACCTGTTGAATCACAATGGTTGTAAAGACACATTTGGAAAATATATTTTCCACAGATGTCAGATATTAACATTTGCCTCTATCCAATATTTAACATTTATCTGTTTTTAACAGGTGAAATACATCATTCCCTTGATGGTGCACCAGACCAAAGCCAATGTCTGGTGAAATAAGTAACATAACAACTTCATTAGAGTCCATGCTGAACATCGACAGAGTCCTAATAAACACAAATACTTATTACAAAAAGTCAATTTTGCTCTAAATCTGACTCAAAATAAGGCCAATTATTTCTAAAGGGCCGTTTCTGCAGCTTTCAGGCACATGTGCAGAAATGTAGGTTCATGTAATATATCACCGCATACAAAGTAATGTTCTTGCATAACACATGCAGGTTATGCAAAAGCTAATTAGCTCTTTGCGAGCCCATGCTATTAGGCACTACGCATTGCCACGTCCTATGTGTCATGATTACACACTGGGTCATTGCACTACAGGTGTTCTTTCAAAGCAATGACTCATGGTGGCTAAAAGTGTTCCGTACTATATAAAGGGCGTTACCAAGAGATTGTCCACCTATGGTGTGAGGAAGCACAGGCCTGTGCCTGTGTGTGTGTGTCCCTGTGTGTGTTTGTGTGCATCCATCTGGATAATCCTAGTTGATGAATGAGGTATAACGAAATTACAGTGCTGAGTCTGCACAACCCCTCTTGTGTGCAAAGGTTGTCCCTGTGTGTGTGTGTGTGTGTGTGTGTGTGTGTGTGTGTGTGTTGGTGCAGTGCTCATCCAATGGTGATGGCTGAGATATTTTCTTCTGGTATTTAAACCAGCCTTAATAAACTCCATTTGAAGCTTTGCATGGTTGTAAAAACACCCGGCTGTGTTAATACTATACTATACATTCATTGGCTGCATGTACGTGTTAAATAATTGTCCAAATGTGACATTAATATACAGGCTACAACTATGGTAATACATCTTTGATGGGACAGAAATATTTAAAAAATCTCCAAGAAAACTGCAGCCTTTGGTTTATTTCAAGGACTGCACCTGGTCATGAGTGTGACATCAGATGGTGGATGGTTTACTCTGCTCCCTTGAAACACTCTAAAATGTATTCTTCTACACGCAGAAACAATATGTGCTTCCAATTAGTTAAGTGTCAGCTGGATATTTATTAATTTGAAATCATTATACAATGAATGTCAAGACAAAAGAGTTGTAAACAGTTTTTTTTTTTTTTTTTCAAATACCATATTTATGTGTTAGGTCATAAGACATAATTTTGTTAAATTTAGACATTTTCAGTAAAGTTCAAGTCTTTCTCTAAAAACCTTTGCTGATTTTTTTTTTTTTTTCACGCTGTCCAAATGTTTTCTCTTTCCAGTTTAATCATCTTAATAGGGAGGTTTATCCACTTTGTTGCTTTAAAATCTGCTACAGAAGTGAAATGAGCAACATTTAGACAATGTCACTACTAAGTGTAAATAATGAGGGTCAAAAAAGTGAGTTGACAAGACTTTGAAGAGCAGCGTCAATCAGTTATTACAAAATCCACTTTAATAATAACCTGGTCATATGTATTCTTAACAGGTTATAAATGCTGCACATTGTCCTCCTGTGTGTGTGTGTTAATCTAACCCTCACTGTAATACATCACATTTCATGTTATGAAATAATTAAATTAAAACTATATTAATATGATACACATATACTTCTACCATTGTGTTACTTTAATTATTATAAGATAATAGATGTGATATATTATGTATATTACCCTATCATGTAATTAACACATGAATAATAATGAGGTGTGTAATGTCAATATCCTTCTATAACACACAAACGGGAGGTTCCTGGTTTGAGACCTCCTCCAGGGTTTATGTCAACATCTCCTATAAATTGATTCTGACAAACAGCTATAAAACTGAATTTCTCACAGAAAGTAGTAGATGAGCAGAGCGGTAGAGAAATAGTCATGCAGCGCCGTACGTGGAAGACAGCCTTGTTTATATTTGCCCGGGTGTACACCATACATTGGATTTAATAAACATTACAACAACTTAATGCAATATAATTCATGCCATGACCTTCTTCCTTCCAACCCTATAGGATTTCTCCAGAAACTTTCCCCAAATGTTAATGTTTACCCACAAAGTTCACACAATATATGACACATATATTTCACATATTTTTTGTTTTTACTTCATCCTCACTTTTCACAGTTAACGAGAGGTGAGTTCATGCCTCATTAGGACCAGGTTTCTGTCTCCGTAAGGACAAACAGCTTTAAAGAAGACCTATAACAATACCAGTAACTGTCTTTTGTAGCTAACAAATATATAAAATATGCATGCACCTGCACTGACACACACACACACACACACACACACACACACACCTTAGTTGTCCCCCTGTGGGTTGTTGCCCATGCTGAAGGTGTGCAATGCTCAGCTAGAACAATCCCTTATTTATGCTCCACCTCAGGGTAGCTGTCATCGAGTGCATTTTCCCACTATGTATCCATGCTGCCCCGCCTTAAAGTGACACACTGTATCTAAAATGAGCCGACTGCACCTACATATACGATTACACCCCCCTCTCCACCTCCTCTCTCTCTCCATTCCTCATTGTGCGAGAGTGAAGCAAAGCTATGTGTAAGATATCTGCTGTAATCCACCTTATAGTCCTGTAGAATAATCCATAATATACCATTAAAACTCATTCTTTATCCCCATCTTTATGACTCCATAATGTTTTGATTAAATTGGACTCTGTCCTAAACATAGAGGGTAGTTAAGTACCAACAAAACATACAACTAAATTGTCTCTAATTGATGGTTTGTTCGTTTTTTTTTTTTTCAGATTTCAAAATTTGAATGGAAAATGCACCCAAACCAGATCCAATGTAAAGATAATATTGTAATCAGAAGCAGTAATACATGAAGCCCAAGTTTGATTGATATTTTCATCGCTCTTCAGCAAAAGTGAAGAAAAAAAAGAGAAAAAACTAGCTGATTTCGACCTTGGCACAAACAATAGAACATATTAAGGAAAGGAAGGAAGGAAAGCAAACTCCTTGTCATTGTGACATTGTGATCCACATCACTGCACATACGCGAAATGCGACCTCTGCATTAAACCCATCACTAAAGTGAACAATGGTCAGCTCTGACCACCCAGTGAGCTGAGTGGGGCTGGTGCCATGCTCAGTGGACCTCAGCCATACCCTGGCAGTTGGTGGATTTGAACTTGGAACCCTCTGGACCCCAGTCTGGTCCCTAACCACTAGGCCACCACTGCCCCTTAAGAAAAGGAAATGAGAAAGGGCAGAACTTTAAAGGCGTCCACATCACGTGTGCACAGTTTATTTTTTGCCTTTCAGTGAATCCAGTTTATTTCTCTTTAATCCTGTTTAATCAGGGTCATTAAAGCAGATGCTCAGAATGACTGTGTACCACCACACTAAAGGTGAGAACTACTTTCCACCTGGGTGTGAATTGAACGTGTTCTTTCCTTCTGCTAGCACTTTTGAAGTGCTTAAGTTTGGCTGAGCAAAAACTGTGAAAATTCACTTTGGTTTCTATCTTTTCTTCTTTCTCTTTGTCTCTTCCTTTGTTTATTTCTTTCTTTTTAATGTTTCAGTCCTGTGAGAATTCACTTTACATCCACTGACATAGGGGACCCCTGCAGGCCATGTGCTGCGTTCAGCTCCCCATGGTGGGAGGGAAACGAACAGGGAAAAGGGGAAGGGGCAACTTAATTTCCCACCTCCTCCCTTTCTGACATTTCAGCATTCAGCTGACCCTCCCCCAACATATATTCTCCTTCAGTTGATTAATGATATAGGTAACAGCTTTGTTCTCTGATGAAACGCATGCACACGAACACACTCACGCACACAACCATACCAGAGCATGTGACAAGGTGATTAATGAAAGGGTTAATATGATAAGGAAATTAATTCTGCAGAGCAATGAGAGAAAATTAACTTTTTTAAGAAGCATGTTGGTGTTGAGCCACTGCCTACTGTCAGTTCAATGATCTATGACACAGAAAATGCATTCAGCTCATGTATCACACACTACTTATGTCTAAGACCAGTATTATTTTCCTAAGGATTTTTATTAGAGTAAATTAAACTGTCCATCAGTTTCAGCGACGTCTTGATACTATTCAGGACAAAAAAACAATGAGGTTGAATCCCTGTCTGTGCTCAGCTGTGTGTGAAACTTCCATAGTGGGAAAAGATAATGTTTCATGAGTGAGTCACATTATTCATTAGTGACCTCTGCTCATAAGTTGAGTGAAGGTAAAGAGTAAAAGAAATCTCTAGGACTGTAAAGTAATTATCACCTTGATATTATTTCCGTCTTGACAACTTCACTTGATTCTCTTGGACAAGCTCAGTTCTATTGTGGTACTGTATGTGCTAAATGGTCAATTTATTAAGAACAGATTCAAGCAAAGCCTCAGATTGCATCAGACTTCTTCAATGTCTTCCCTCTACTTCAGAGCCCACCTTGGGGTCTCCTGTAATGTCTGCTAAATGACAAACAAAATGTTACTGGCTCCAAAGGCCTCTATTAATTTATTAACTAAAAAATGAGAACTTTTCACAAAATATTTTTCTTAGCTTCCTAGCTAAGAATCTTTAAGCACCAGTTTCACTTAAACTGGGGCAACACTTGTTAAAGTTCTCAGCTTCTGTTTCATTGCATAAAAACAATGCCATAATAATGTGTCTGAATTTTTCATTCAAAAATGTTGAACAGTGTTCAATCCTTCACAAACTCACATTGTGCTTCTACGAATTTTATCAGAAATTTGATTTGTCAACACTATCTTTTAGCTAATAGTATTTGTTGCAATGGTTTTGGTGAAGTAGTGTGAGATTTCCGACTTTTATTCCAGACCCAGTTATTAAATCTAGATGCTATCAGTGAGATCTCACAAAGAGCCTTCACATCAACAATCCTAAATGGTTTCATCTGTTGGAAAAACAGCAGCTAAGCAGATGTGAATAAATGATAACCTCTGCTCCTCTTTAATACATCACTCTAAAAAAAAAAGAAAAAGACCCATGCAGTTGTCTGGGGAAACATCACTGGCAAAGTGACAAATCTGTCCAATATTAATGCAGTTCTGGTTCCAGGAGGCCTAACAGTCTCACATTTGAGGACAGTTCATATTATCAAAAATGAATGAGAATAAAATAATAAATAAAAATTGTGTTTGTATAATTCAGACCATTTCACTGTGAACCACTGACTCATTCAGATCCCATCAATATTAGCTTTTTTCTTCTACTGTCAGCTCTCAAGTTCAAATAAAATCCTCACACCAATCAAATCTCAACAGCCTGAAATAGAAAAACTCACAAATCCATTTTTTTTTTTTTTGAAACAATACAGTCAGTCTTGTAAACCACAGGATTATTTAAAAACAGTAAAGCAGAGTTAAAGGTTGTATTACTATTTATCAGTTAATAGTGTTCAGTAGTATAATGTGTAGTGCCTCCACATGCCTGCCACACATAACAAAGTAAATATAATTCTATGTTTATTTAGTTTAGATGACAAAAAAAAAAATGTCTCCAGTGCAGGTCATGTGAACAGTTGAGTGGCTTCTTACATAAAGTAGAATGAAGCTTTCCTCAAGTACAGTACTGAACATGTTTTTATTTCAGTGATGCTAAGGTTAGCATTACAGGAAATCCTACTCATCTTCCTTCTCCTATGGACTTTCTACTTCTCCTCTGCTTCCTGCAGACAGTTTTACCCTGGGGCCAGCTAACAAACAGCCTGCTCTGTGAACCAAAACGACTAAATGACTTGTTGTTCCTGAGCCTGGCATCAGAACTAGGTGCGTACATGACACTGCAGACAGCAGTGTAGGAGGAAGACGAGGAGTGTGTGTGTGTTTGTGTGTGTGTGTGTGTGTGTGTGTAGCTTGTTAGTGCTGAACTGGGCAGTAGGGAGAGAGAGGAGAACACATGGATGAATAGGATCAAGCAAAATGAGAAAAAAACAAAAAAAAAACAAGGACAAATGCTACCTGATGAAACACTAACGTGTCAATTATGGCAAGAAAAATAAGTGGATGTATGAGAAAGTACAGACTGATATTGGCCTAGATTTTAGAATCCATGAACATAACAAGGTCACCTGGGTGTTCATTGCAAATCAGTCTGTAATGAGACAATGCCAATTTTCTCCAAGAGTGAAATCATCAAATACTCATCAGGATTAAACACATCACCAGCTGCTACAATCAATTCCTCCCTGGTAGCACCCAGGGCTGAGCCTAATGAAATCATTACAAACAGATAGTAAAAATAGATAGGTGTTGGATAATGTTTGGAAAAAGAATTATGATTAAAAATTGTGCCATGAAAACAACTCTGCCCTTTAAATACACGTGTAGACATTAAGGGTATAAATATAAGCAACACCTTGTGGTTATACTACTGTACTGTTGTCTAGTGGTTTATGTTAGTGATACATTCCTGAATAAACCCGTGGTTTGAGAGAAATCTGTTCAGACTAATTTATGACAACCTTAACATTAAACTCTAACACTGGAAATAACTTCCACAAGCACTTTTGAACTGCTAACTAATTAATGAAAAGATTTTTCAGTACTTACATTAAACAACTAAATATTCAAGTGAATTTAAGGCGTGAAAAATTAAAACATACTCGAACATTATTTCTTTTAATAGATGGGTTGGCCAATAACATAGGATCTTGTAAAAAAAAAAATGGTATCATAGATAATACAATGTATTTAATTATTATATTAACATATTGAAATAGCCTAATGAAATGCTAAAAATGTATGTATTATAACTTTTTTTCTGCAAAAGTTAAGTTATTCTGGTTAATGAGGCGTTTAAGATGTGAAACACACATCAACCTGTTGTTCCTTGTTTCTGTTCCTGCAGTAGTATTAAAAAACTGCGGATACATTGCTGAATATTGACTTTGACTTTTAGTAATTTTGATTAATCCACATCTTACCGGGAATTAAGTTGATCAATTCAGTTCATTCATCAATGCACAGCATTAATTCTAAAATATATTTATCAAGATAAACAAAGTGTACTAACAATACTTCATACATTTATCTGTAATTGTATTTTAATGTGGAGTTAGAGCAGTTTCTTTGCTGTTTTGATTTGTCTCTTTAATATTTCTTGAATTAACCAAATAGATAAAGGTACAAGTGAGAGAGAAAAGTTAAAAAAAGTGTTGTTTTACTGTTAGAGATGACAGATATTACATTTAAAACGTTTCTCATTTTTTCTCCTCTACTTAGTTTATTTATGTATTCTTGTTTACATCATTCCTGCCGTTCTACTGTGTATAACTTTAGAACATACATTTGGTAAACATTATTCTCCTGTGATTGATATGAATAAAATAGTTATCATCAAGAGTCTATAATGTTTTCTTCAATGTCAAATGTGAGTTGCTTATTTGTCCAACTATACAAATCAGTGTCACAGAGAGGTTTTCGTGCAACCAACACAGGCTACTAAAGAGTTCAGATACAACTTTATGTGTGTGTGTGTGTGTGTGTGTATGTATGTGTGTATCGCACACTTTGGGTAACATCTCGAAAGATGTTATACATATTTCTTCATATACTTCTATTTTTTATCAATAACAAGTGCTCCAGGAATGTTTGACCGGTAACAAACATCAACTTAATCAATCCTCCACTGCGACCACAACTAATGCATCTAAAAACAAATCAATGTCCGTTCATTTTAAGGAAAACTGTTTGCATTGTGTACATTTCAAGGATTTTTTTAAAATAATAATTTAGCAGCATACGTGTTTGTTAAACTTAATTGGTTATTTAAGGGATGTCCTTATTTCATGAATAGGAAAACTACAACTATTTTCGTGAATTTGGCCACAAATAATATATGACTAAGTTTATCTGACCCAAATATCATTAGACATATCTAGGTTACTGACTATGAACTCCAGCAACACTTCAGTGATGTCCCTACCTCATCCACCCACCCAAAAGTCTTAAATATATCCCCTGAATGTCTGTGTAACACGAATACACATGCATTTCATTGTGTATATATATATATATTTCTGTTTTGGTTCTCATCTGAGTAACACAAAGGAACAGTGAAGAGAAAGAAAGGGAGACAGAG
>JAFBJS010002176.1:53071-77288 GCA_016785265.1 Paraplagusia blochii | reverse complement strand
ATTACATTTTCCAGCATTCTCAATGGTTCAAGTGAATGTTCTTAAAAAAAAAAAAAAAACAAAGCTTGACAAAAGCCGTGTATGCCCCTGCGATGGTGATAGAAGTCTCGGGAACCGAAGAACTGTTTACCACATGCATTCCTGAAGAACCAGGGTCCCCTGTTTGTCTCATAAATAAAGTATAGAAGTTCATTAAGGAGGAGCACTGACTTTAAAGCCCAGACATAGAAACAAGCAGACACGGGGGCTCGCCCAGTTCAAGAGGGACCTAAATAAAGAGGGAGGGCATGCAGTTACCCAATTTAAAAACATTTGAGTCTGGGGTATTAAAATGCCTAAATATAGAGGACTGACTGATGTTAAAATCAAAGACACGTCAGAGTTTAGACTTTCCCCTCCACTCCAGAAAAAACTGAATGATTTATGATTTTGCTTGTTTGGCAATGGATTCCACATCATGCAAGACATCTGTGATGCATTGATTGGCTGTTTCACTTTTTTAATTATTTATTTGAAGGCAAGACTGAGTAAAATTTTGAACTGTTTGACACTAACATTTTTCTGTTTGTTTTTTTTTTTTCATTGATTATACCTTTAGAAGTAAGTAACGGTTGGTGATGCTGCACCTAACCCAAATCTTTTTTTATTTACTTTTTTTTATTATTTATTATCTATATTTAGAAAGTAATCTGTTGGTAATTCTTTGTTTGTCTTAATCAGAAGTTTTGTCTGGAACATTTTCTTAGTTCTACTACAAATATTTCAGTAACTGTAATTGAAAAACAACAACAAAAACAACAACTGCAACTATTTAAATTTAGACATTGAATCTAGATATTGATTTCTAATAAATATTTCAATTTTTTAAATGGAATTTTGTATATCCTAAGTTAAAGATGTCGTCCAGTAACTAAAATAATCCTTAAAAGTTTTGTAGTAGCACTGTATTAGTTTTCTAATTTAATACAGATTTATACAGTTTTTCTTATACACTATTTTATAATGACAACACGAGGCCTTCCATTTGTCACGATAATTTACTTTTTGTGCAACAATTTCTACATTTTAAATTCTAAACATGAATATATACTATTTTATTAATTTATCCCTGTCTGTGTTAGTTGAGGTGATACAAATACCACAGCAGTAGCAGCAAAGAAAAAAAAAGAACACCAAAAAAAATGCGACAAAGCGCTTTTCTAAAGCACAACTTGTTATTGTGTGTGTGTGCGGTAATCAATTCTGCACAATGAAAACAGCTCATTAGGGATTGGTTTCAGTCCCACCTAGATAAGCAGGACGCAGTCTTAGCTCAACCCTCGGGGGCCATGGTCTAGCCTGAAGTTCACACCATGGCAGGTAGAGAGCGGCTCTGCAGGCTATCAACTTTATTAGGACGGAGATAAGCTGATTAGAGCTTGTCAATCAAAGTTGCAAGTGACTGAATGGTGATCCTGGGGACTTTACTTTCCTCTGCTCTTTTCTTTTCCTATCTCACACTCACCGTCTCCCTCTTTTTCCTTTTTGTGATAAATCATTGAAGCGATCAACAAAGTGGCAGCCATTGCTTGGCTTAGCTAAGCAGCCCTGCAGTTGTCACCAAGGCAGACAAGTGAAGACCCTGTGATGATGCGATGACTATATTAAAGAGTACATCAGTTTGTTTTAAAGCAGTTTGATATTTCAACTGCAGTGGTATTAAAAAGAGGAGGGTGTGTGGGGGGGTGAAAAAAGGGGAGTGCTAGCATATCAGCGTCATCCAACATGTTTCCAGTGGCAGTGCAAGGGATTCTGGGACAGCAATAAATGAAAAGATAAATGACAGAATGATGAAAAATAAATAAATATGTTTTTGTAAACATTAGAAAAAAAAAAAATTCTTCATGCTCCCTTTTGAAGCCAAGCACGGCTTTGAGTCTTGCTGAGAGTCCATGGGCGCTGGAGTGGCCCAGTAACACAACGCACTTTTGTCCCGACTCTCTCTCTCTCTCTCTCCTTCATCCTTTCCTTTCTTACCCGCTCGCTTTATTTCTCTCTGTTTCCTCCAAAGATCAGACTCAGTAGATCTATTGGTAGTGGGCCACCAAAGCGATGTGTGCTTCTTAAATCCATCCGCAAACAAATTACATAATCAGTGGCATTAATAAAGCTCAATTTCCAACCCGTGGGACATTTTAAGCAGCTGTGACTAACTCTTTAAATTTTTTATTATTATAATGATTTTAATAGAAAAAATTAGTTTTTTGTAATTTGTAAAAAATCCACCACAACAGTTTTTTTTAGACGTTTTAAAAAAACTATATTAGATTTTTTTTTCAGTCAGCACAACACCCTTATAAAACATTGGACACTTATGCAATCTGAATCTTATAAAATATGCGGGATTTTTCTTTATTAAGTTTATTCTCTCTCTTCTACAATGTAGTTTGAATATTTCACGCATCTCGTTTCATATTCCTTATTAAAAGAGCAGTTTGCTAAAGTGTATTTCCTTAAGGTATAGCATAATAAATCAGTTTTTTGTAGACCGATACAATCGGCGTGTTGTATTGTGTTCAAAAAGAATACGAAGTTATTTGATAATTGTTTGATTAAGGAGCCGGGAAGTAGGAGTTAAATATTTCACAGCTTGAGTTTTCAAGAGTGAAGAAAGAAACCAAGAAAAAAATTCTTAAAGGGAAAAGGTTTTTCCTTAACTATCAGAAAAGAAAATAATTATTGAAAAACATGTCCCAAATTCTCCCTCAAACCATATTTCCTAAATATATATTCTTCAACGGCTAACATCTCACTCTCAGAAAAATCTAGCCGTGGGTGAGCTGTTTATCGGTAAACCCCCAGTGGATGAAAGGCGTAGCAATAATGATTTTTTTCTCTCCTAATCGGACCTTGTCAGCAAGGCGTCTTATCGTGGAGAGGAAAATGACACCGATCCTATCGAAGAGCCTGGAGTCCGAGTCGGCGGCACGCGTCCCCCCAATCATGGTTGGCCATGGCCCAGCCATATCTAGCGCCGCCACAAACGGCGAGCGGCACTTTTTTCATGTGGACTTCAAAAACGTTGCGAGTCATTAAAATTGCACCCACGTTCGGCAGCGGGGATCAGCGGCTCCAGAGTGAAAATGGGATGTGGGAAGAGTAGACTCGCTAAATGTGTTAATTCCATCCTCACATGTTTACGGCTTAATTTTAATCTGTTTGAGGGAGGAGGAAGGGTGGGGGGGCAATTGGAAAGGGGTGCAGGAGGGGCAATGAGAAAGCCTCGAACTGCAATACATCGCCATTATCTTTGACACCCTAGGACTCAGCTGTTCCAGGGATTTAGCACTGGCAACAGTGTGTTTGCAGGGCACGGGAACGAAAAAAAAAAAACTGTTTACGCTTGAATTGTTGTAGCTAAGGTGCAATCACCAGTTTCAGTCCTACACACAAAGGGTCTTATGTGCACAATGGCCGACTAGCATACGGACTCTCAATGGAAGAGCTAAACCAACAGACTCGAGTACGTGCCCCAGTTTCTCTATTTTTGTCGGCGAGGAAAAATTTGAGTTTTCTTGGTTTAGTAAAAGGTTTGTTTAAAGATTAGCCTTAAATTGATTACGGAAAAAAAAAAAAAAAAAACCTACCTCTAAAGTACCCGCTAATGCTAACACGCTAATACAAATACGAAAAAACCCAGGCGGGATATAAGAGTGGTTACGTCAACCATCTACTGCAACCATTAGTCTTATTCTGTCCCTAATTAGATCCACACAATGTAATACAGCGCTGTAATACAATTATGAGAAAATCTCATAATTAAACCTTTAGTCATTTATTAGGGCCAACAAGTCGTTTATGATAATCTGTTTTCTCGAAATCAGGATCTCTCCAGAGATTTGAATGTCGTGTTTCATAATAGGATGTATTTACAATTCTCTTTTTTAACAGTAGAACTTTTTTCAAAATTAAATTTAGCAACTTTTTAGCTTTTGTCATACTTTTCAGTGCTGCACGCATATCTTCTCTTACAGCTTTTCCAACCCCAACATGTGTTTAGTTGTGTCCTGGCAACAGTAATCAACTTTCAATAAGCATTTAATTATTGTGTATATTGGATTTGTCATTCATCACACCAGGATGTCCAAAAGGCAAAATATAAGGGTTTTCCCCCATTTAAAAGCATAGAGGAGCCACTTGTTTGTGCATTGTTGTCTTGACCCAAAAGGTTCCCTTCCATATTATTTTATATTCATTGTTCTTATTTTAAATATAACTCCAAGCTTACTGCATAAGGTCAGGCCACTATAAGGCACATTTTCCTTTCAGCCTTCAAATCAGATTTTTATTTCTATTTTTAGATTACACTAACTTAAAAGATACCCTCCTCTGTTAGCGCGCAGAAGAAAAAAGTGCAGCATTGACCTCTGGCTGACACAGAGAAAGCTGAGGGAGGGCGGTAGGAAGGAAGGAGAGAAGGGGAAAAAAGAAAACAGAGCGACAGAGAGGAGAGAGCTAAGACAACAACTGTGAGAAGCCGCATAGGATTGAAAAAAAAAAAATGTTTCAGAAGGAAATGGGAGACAAAAGCAAGGACCCGGAGCCCCCATGGGTGCTTTAAAGAGCCGCTACATCTGAGCCACAGAAATATTAAAAATGGAATGGGAGAACAAAAAAAAAATAATAAAATAAAGTTAAGGAGTGGCAGTGAGACAATTGTGTCACCTTGTCACTCGAGGACACGCGTTAAAAATATTAATTCTGTGATGAGAATGACAAACCGGATGACAAGAGGATTGATGACAGTCAAAATCTGAAAGGAATGAAAACAGTGGTGGGGACATTTATCACAGTCAATGTGAAGAGGCTGCTGTGAATCACACGAGGTGACGACTATTTCACTACAGACGCACAAAATGTTACGACATTGTTTATACTTGTTTTACTATTCAGAAGATTAAAAAAAAAACAGTTTCTATTGACCAGCAATCTGCCTGAGAAGCAGTCTCATTTACAATGTAGTAAAGTGACAACGTATCTGATTTAAAAGAGACAAACGGCGAAACACAACAAAGCACTTGAGTCATGACAACAGAACGCGACTACCATTAACATCAGATCTTCGCAGCGAGTCGTCTGTCAAACAAGAAGGCAGACATGGAGCGACATATGCTTTCCAATGCATTCATCTGAGTTATATTAAAAATATTATTTGCAGATATATTTTCACAATTTGTTTTGTAATGTAAATTACTTTTATATATATTTTTATATTATTTATGCAACATTTTACTCACTCTGATGCACTCGGTTAAATTTCCCTCCTTCAAAAGTCATTTTATTTTACAAATAATATATGCTGCAAAAAAAAAAAAAGTAGCAGTTGACTTAGAAAGTGTAACGCTTAGCATGCAGTTATGAAAAATTTCGACAGCTTAAAACTTAAAATGACTTAGAGCAAAAAGTCACTGCAGCTGCCATTTATAGTAACTACATTTCAATTTATTCCACAAAATTTAAGGAGTTACTTTGCAAAAATGTCTCTTGGACCCTTTCCCTTCTATGACAGAAATGACAGGAATTATATGTAATAGTATAAAGTAAGAAAATTGGTGGTAATGAGTTATATTTAAAAACATATTTTCCCATCTGAACACAAGTTTAAAATCTAAAAGTTTAAAAGTATTTTTTATCTAATCTAATGCTATACAAAATTAAAAATGTTATTTTTTGCAGTCTAAGGATGTAGTGAATATACTGCCTTTTAGCATACTTTTAAATCCCTTTATTTTACCCAGTATTACCTGGAGTTTTAAAAATAACAGTAATTTATTTTAATGTAGGGATGGAAGAAATAATTCAGTTTTTTATAAAGGTTCATTATAATGAAAATATAAATATATTTACATTTATTTGTTACATTTTACAAAATAAAAAAATTTGAACAATTTTTTATTATTTTAAGCACTGCACACTTTTTAATTGTCTTTGTAAATTTAGTAACAATATATTATAGACCTAAAATAATTATAATATAATGGCTTTGTTAGAATCAATAATAGAGTAAAAAGAAAACACGATTGTATTTATTACTGCATTCATTATTTCTTTGTCTCTAATTATTATTTTATCCTGTAGCTTCCCTTTTAATATCAAAAGCACAGACTCAGTATTCTAATGTGAATGGATGTTTTCCACTCACAGCCCAACACCCACAGGCACGATGTGGAATCTTGAATGTTTTTGATCGTTTACAAAAGTTGATAACGGTAACTTCAGATGTGACAGAAGCCGAAGACGATAAAAAACAGAAACAGTTTCTTAATGTTTACACTGAAATGGAATGATTGGTGGATGTTGTAGCTTTTATCATGAGATACATTTTCTTCCGCTATAAAAGTGGAAAAGCAAACAATGATCTTTAATGACCTCCTTAATGGAGACGCTCCCCGAGACACACAGGAAGATGCACATTATTCTGTAGGAAGACGGTAAAACACACAAGCCACGTCTGTCTGTTTGGCCTCGCTCCTCTTCGTGGTCGCCTTGAGGATCTCACCCTCCCACCCCGTCAAAGATCCTTCCTGTGCCCGTCAGACGGGGTGCCCGCCTGTTTGAGACACCCAGGAAACATGAAACAGAGCTGGGCTGAGACGTCAGCTGGTTGTCCCATCTGCCAGTCAGTGGGACGGTAAAGCTTTTGTCCTGGGGGGTAACCTCAGGAGTGCTGTGTGTGCTACTCCGCCGTGTTTGTCTATGCCCACATGTGCGAGTTGCTTTGGGACAAGAGAGAGTCTGCAGTACGCTTCTGACGAGGCTACCAACATTCAGGGTTTTGTAGGGGCATGTATAGAATTTTTTTTTTCTTAGGTTCAAAAGTGATTTATCTGTTGCACAGGTGAATAATACACTCCAGATTTTCTCATGCCTTTTTGACTTTTAGACATTACAACGGGACTGAAAGTGTTGATTTTGTGGATATTTCGTATTTGGGTTAAAATTAATTGTTCTCATGCAGAGCGGCTCACCTCTAGTGGTGAGCACTATTGGGGGAAGTCTCTTCAGAATTTTAAATTACGTGCAACTTATCTGTTTCCCCTTTTCCTCTGTTAAATATTATAACCTTGACAGTACAAACAACTTGCCTCCCATATAAATGAGGCAAGGAACTGACTGAAGAGCAAGTGTGATTTGAAGCACAATATCCCACTCTCTGCATTCTATGCTTTGGTAGATAGGCTGCGCCCTTGAGCTGCTCTAACAGAAAGGCGCTGGGAGAAGGCTCGCAAGAAGGTGCTGAAAAGAAAGGGAGGGGGAGGGTGTTGTGAACACACACTCGCACTCACAGTCCTTTGGATAGATCTGTGTGAGCCCGCGATTCCTAAAAAGAGAATGCGCATAGAACTCCTTGAACTTATTTACCACTGACTTCTGCTTTTATAGTTTTTCCCTGTCAAGGATATTATTACAAGTTAATGTGCGCCTTAGCATGTGCTTGCATGCCTGCGTGTCTTCGAGCACTTTCAGCATGTTGGCTCAGATAAAATCTGATTCCTGCTCAACAAAGTCATCCTTTCCCTCCGCTGTAATCATTTTGAGTCAACTTTGACTGTTGACTGCGGTGTTAAAAAGCTAACCCTAAGTGGTCTACACAGTCCCCGTCCTCACATCAGTCAAGTCTCACCGCGTGATGTATGTCATGGCGGTCCTGAAGGGCTGATGTATGCACAGCTCCTCACCGGCGAGTCCTCCCTGAGCACATCTATGATCTTGGGTTACTCAATGATCAATCAGGGTAACTGCGGCGTACTGTACTGACGCCCATTTTTTTTTAGAGCTCACTTGTGAAGTACTGGCTTGCAATGGCCTAAGGGACACTTTTCTCTAGTCTGACCCATCTCAGGTTTGATGTGAATATGTTCGCAGTTATGACTACACACAGAAGAGAGATGAAGTGGTGATGTGGACTTTTTTTTAATGTTTGGAAAAGGCCACCTGATAGCATAAATGTGCTTATGTGCAGTTTCTTTTTTATCCCCAGACAGATTTAGCACTTGATTTATGAAGGATATTCCTTTTTTACAAGATTAAAGTTTTAGTTACATGGTAACCCTGTGAAGCCTGAAACAATAAGAAAATCAGAAATGCCTAAATTTTATTGAACTGCCCTTGCATTGCTACATCATTTGTTATCTAAAGCTTTATTTTTTAAATATTGAAAACATGATTGAAAGAGTTTTTTTTCTACATAAGCAAATATACAAATGGTTTTATTGTGTTAAGTTATAATTGAAAGAAATAATGATTGTATCTTTTTTTTTTTTACAGATTTTCCGACTTTGTCCATGCCAAAATTAATCTTCTAAAAACTCTTTAAGATGTGTATTAATGACCGTTTAGTAGCTTTTATCAAACACACACATGTCAGCCGCTTCTGCCAAATCACCCGATCGAACACAAGACTTACCTGAAGAATGCACAGCCCTAAACTTTCAGATAATGTGGGCAGAGAGAGCAGACAAAGATATAATCAAAAGGGAAATGTACAGCTCATTCATTTCCTCCATAGAGCTGCTCTAAATTCATTATATCATTCAAAATGGACATTTGCGACTGTACGACATTGTAGTGACGGAGTTGCACAGATTTTTTTTTTCTTTCCCAGTGTGCTTGAAGTAATGTATTGTGCTGTTTTAATGAGCTGTTTAGACTTGTGGCCGCTCACATTTGGGCCGTAACAACCGGCTCAGTAAATAATTGTTACTGCCTCTCAAAGGCCAGATGTATGGAATACATGCAAATTGTCTGATTGTGTGTGTCTGTGTCTCTATCTGTGTGTGTGTGAGCTTGTGTTTGTTAGAAAATAATTGTATTCCAGATGCGATCCTTTTATGTGAACCACACACAAATACTGGGAGGACAGACCAGATGATGGCGATGATGATTAGGACTTAAACATATGGAGCTAATGTGTTAGTTTATAATTCCCATGTGTATGGGCATGTGCATCCAAGATGATGTTCCTCCTGACAAACATTTCCGCACCCTCAGTTTTCTGTGACAGGTCCGCCCTTTTCTCCTGGGGAGGCCTTCACTCCCAATTTTAGACGCACACATCAGTAAGTGACAGCGGTGGCTTTGGCACCCTGCGTCTGTGATATGAACACAGTTAACTTAACAGGTCTGGATGTGTGAGCTCCATCTTTGATGATCTTTGATAATTGTTTTTGCGCCATCAATATGGAGAATTTCCAAATTGTTTTGTTTGTTCCATCACAGTGTTCTTCAGAAGTATTTGGGTCATTTTTGACATTTCCCAAACATATTATTTTCACTTCTAAACTCATTTAGAATATCATGCACCTTTTTAGTGCCCATCATGAACACTGCTACCCTGCCTCTGTGTGTGTGTGTGTCTGTGTCATGTGCAGACCTTCAGAAAACTCAATCCCGCAGTCATTAGGACGGAATATCAGGTCACACAAGTTTCCAGCTGGGAAAGGAACAGCAGCAAACTTTGTAATCCATCCACCCATGCCTGCGTGTTGTACAAGAATTATACATTTCAACAGCAGCTCATAAATCAAAGAACCCTCAGATGCAGTGCTGTTGGGAAAGGGTCTTTTAAAAAAAAGGAAATCTTGTACTTTTCTGTGGCCTACAATGCATCCTTGTAGGCAGGATCTCGGCGTAAATTTAGCAAATTTTGTTGTTATTGTTGTTGTGGTTATAGAGATACAACTACAATGAATCTGTTGTTTCCCTGACTTTGAATTTGTTTTAGTGACTCTGCAACACCCAACGCTTAGATGTTGCATCTGTTTGTTAAAAACAGCGAAGAGCCTCCTTACTGCGGTAGAATGAGGAAATCAGTGAAATATACAAAGATAAGAGGCAAAACTACTACTTAAAATCATTCAAATCAGATTAACTTTTACACGAAATTGTTAAAACCTTCAGATACTTTGTTTAGACGGATGATTTTTAGAGGTTAATATAATTCTGAAATCAAAGACTTCAAGAGGAAGAGAGATGGAAAAAGACTAGTCAGGTTGTATTTCGTTATAAGAGTGTCATCATTGCCACCTGGACTTATTTGGGCCAAATAAGTGGGGCCCACGTCTGTCTGGGCCAGAGAGCCATGGACAGAAGGTGCCTCTTTACAACTTGCACCTGAGCTTGTCCCAGCCTGGGACCAACTCTCTCTCTCTCTCTCTCTCTCTCTCTCCATGTCCCTGTTTCCTTCTGCACATCCTCTCATCCCTCTCTCCCTTTTTCACTGACCTCTCCATCTCATTCCCTGGTCAGATCCTGGCCTAGTTTACATCTCACACTCCCGACCCTTTGATGTCAACTTTCTGCCCTTTCCTGTATGATAGCCCCTCTCATCAATCTGCGGTCCATAAATAAACACTACATTTCACTAAATAGATGTAAAATAATGGATACAAAGAAAACTATTCTCTCTAATGTATTAGTCAACCAGAATAAACAATGGCAGGCTTCAAAGTGGAGATCATTTTTTTGTAAACTTAATTCTGTCTGTTTTGTCAGAGGTTTTTTAAATATATTTTTTTCTATTAAAAAATCCTTCAACCTGACTTGGAGACAAAAAAAGAGGCTTTATTCACAGTGGTAATGTGTGTTTGCTTGTCTGTTTAGCATCTTATTCATTTTGTTGTGAGGTGACAGGGTGTGAAGCTGCGTAAGCGAACCATCTCAGAAGTCAAGCGCACAAACACTAACAAGCCAAGGAGTTGGCTGCATCGTATTTTAAGGTTAAAACAACTCCTAATCAATATGACAAGTTTTTATGTGTTTGGCATTGCATCAACAACTGCTTCTTTCCTTTTAAAATGCTAAATTTAACACTGTTTTCAAACAAGACATTCTAACAACCTTTGGATGTAGCGTTTGATGCCTATCCAAGGAAATAAAACACAATGAAATGTTGAAAAATTTTCTAAATTCTGTTTTATAGTTGAATTTGGCCACAGATTTGATATGAATTATTGACTTTAGTTAGAAGAGCAATGACCTCAGTAATTAGTGTCCCCTACTTTCTAATTATTTAAAATATTATATATACATACATATATACATACCAGTTATATCTATATAATACTAGAGTACCGGAGAGACAGTGATTATATTGGTAGAAGAATGATCCTAGAGATGGAGCTACCAGGTAGGAGACAAATAGGAGATTGATGGATGCAGTGAGGGAGGAGATGGAGGTAGTTGGAGTCAGAGTTGAGGATACAGAGGACAGGGTGAGATAGAAATTGTTGACTCGCTGTGGCAACTCCTGAAAAAAGGGATAAGCTGAAAGGAGAAGAAAGAAGATTATATACATGCATACATTCAGTTCACTATGATGTGCAATGCCTTGCTTAATTTATAAGTTTTTATCTCCAAAAAGCAAAATTATGCCCGAAATATTCTGAATACAAAAGTTAAAATAACCTTTTAGATGCCCCTATGTTAATATGAACGTAACAGAAATGTAAATGTGCATTTATTTTGTTATGATGACATAATATTTAACTGTCTTCAACTGTCAAATCTGAACTATGAAAAAACATTAATTTTTAAGAAAACTGATTCAGTTTTATTCACATAAACTTTAGATTTGCTGCCCTTAGTTGTTTTTTTTTTCTTTCTAGTTGTGTGGGTGGGCACAACTGCCCATCTTTGTACCGTTTGACTAATGGCGTGTTAGTCACTTCTTCAAGTTGTCTGAGACTGTAATTAGTGCATTTCTTTGAGCTGAGCCAGCCCAGGGTGAGGGGACGAGCTGTGAGGAGTGAAGGGAGCAATAACTCGAGGTAGGCTGTAAGACAAAAAGCATGCCGCCCGTGTTGTGGGTCCAGATAGAGGTTATATTTTTGGTAAAACTGGACCAGGGTAATCAAAATGTGTTAATTATGCCTTCAAAAGGCTTGTCGGCACATCAGTTGAAAGTGTCACTGATGGGCAATCCCCCATGAAACCCCCTGTCCTCACTGCCCCACACTAATTGACCTTCTTTCACATTTTCAGCTTCCATGTCCTGGTCTTCCTTTTTGTGTGTGTGTGTTTTTTTTTTTTTTTTATCGTATTGGCTATTTTAATGAATTGTAGACGACTGCAAAGTTGTACAATAGTTGCTAATACAACTTGACAATTAAAAAAATATATATTAAAAAAAAAATCAAAAAATCTATTTCGTCACATTACTAAAAAACTTTAATTTTGAAAAGCTTGCTCCTTTTTGCCCTTAGAGCAGAATTAAGCCTTGCCCAAAAAATAATTAGTTTTAGGATTAATACATAGGTCAGAATTCAGAAAATGTCCAGATGGGGTCTCTAGTACTAAGTATCCATACCTCATGCTCTTAAAAGGAGCTTGAGTGGTATAATCAATGGACTTGATCGATGGACAAGGTGGTGGAGGTAATTCTGGTAAAAAGTTTGATTGCATGCATATTGATCACAGACAGGATAAGGAGCTGTAGGGCAATTGATTTTATTTTTAATTTACACTGTTTGAGCGCTTTTCACTTTGCCTCCATGTTTGATTGTAGTGTAGGCGTTAAACACATGCTAACAACACACAAGAGCTCTCTAACAGGTAAATCCTCTGACAGTTGAATGGAGCCTAAATTTATTTTACCATGGGCAAAGTATTGTTGATGATTATCATTTATTATAAAAACCATTTTTGTTCTAAGGCACACTAAGTGGCTTATAAATAATTACATTTTTAACTGAAAAACAGTAGTTTTTTGGAACTTGTTTCCATTTTTTTTGGAATTGATCAATTCCCTTGACAAACAAACAAAACAATCTCTGTTTTTCATTTTTGCCTCATTTGCATCTTTCCTCTCTACAAATAATCTTTCTAAACTTTCATTTAAATTTAGTTTGCCAGTTAGAGAGTGGCATTGAATCACTTTCACTACTAACCAATAGTCGCATGTTAGGATCATTTAAAAAAAACAAACAAAAAAAATGTATAATGCCCATGAACTAAGTGCTGCTTCCTGGGTGGGTCAAGGATATGAACTACACTTAATATAAGAGTTGTACCATCAAAAATTATAACTATGGTCACAGTAACATCATGGCAGACACCTATTTTTCTTGCTGGTGACAGATTTGTAGTTATTTGTACAAAAACATGCTTTTATTAAGACATTAAGACAGGCATTTTTACAGTATATAATATTACAACATATACAGTATATGTACAGTTTGTCTATGAACTCATGAATTTTCACAGGCCCTCACTAGGTGGTGTGGCTCTCAGGGAATGATAGCGTAGCTTTAAGCATTGGAAGACTCATTGGCTTTCTAATGATTAGTGGTCAGGCCCCCAACCAATGCTGGTACCTGGGGGCTGGCCTAGCCGCTGCAACTCGCCTCTGGCCACTGCCGCACACCACTATCGACTCACCCGCAGCCCCCTCTTTCTTTGGCCTGTTGGCGCTGTGTCAAAACCTATTAGCACAAACCTCGGCAGCTATAGAGAAGGGATCATTTTTGGTTTTATCTTTCTTGCTTCCCTCTTACTTCTGCACAGCCATCTCACCTCTCCATCTCCTCATCCTCCTCCGTCCTGCTAAAGTGAAGAGACACACAGAGAGAAAGAGAGTAACCTTTGACAGGAGTTATTCCAGTTGTAGTATGTATGGCTGCGTATTGATCTGCATTGGCTTTAGGAACTATAGAGAAGAGAGTCCGCGAGTTGCTTTTGCTTTTAAGTCCCACACAAGATTTTTCTGGGAAAAAGGCAGCGATGCTTCAGATGAATCCTGACCTCCTTGGGTCCCATAAGCTATGTAGATTTGTTTGGAGAAAGGACTGGGGTGGTGTAACATGCTTATGTGTAAGGAATAAGTTCCGCAGTCTTGTGATCCCATATGTAATCTCCTATCTATCATGTTAATGTTGTGTGTGTCTCTATGTGTGTGTTTAAAAGCACAGCGAGGAAGACTCACTGTTTCAGATTCGGTCGTAATTTGTGTCGGGTATATTGTGTCTTACTGTTCTTCTTGCTCAGTTTGACCTTCTGGCACTCTCGGTTGTTGCTTTCAAGTTATTGACCGACACAGTCAGTTTATCCCAGAACTGGAGTAGAGCAAGGAACTTCTTTATTTATTTTTTTAATAAAAAAAAAAAAAAAAACCTCAGCCATGGTTTGAATTAGAATAAAGCTACACACACACACATGCACAGACACACAGATACACAAAGCTTTGTGAGACAGCATCCTTATAACCCGGTGCTTCTCTTTCTGAAAAGCTCAGTCTCCCCAGAGAAAAGTGCCTGTCAAAGACTTTGTCCAAACAATGAGAAATTGGTAGGGTGAAAAAAATAACAAAAAACAAATACTTCTCCATCACTGTTCATCAATCCATCTAGTTGTGAAATGATTATTTATTTATGGAACTTTGGGATGTGTTATTTGAATAATGTGGTCTGTGACGAAGGGGGGAGGCAGTGCGAAAACAACAAAATGACAACCACACCAAAAACACCCCAGGGCACTTGCCAACACTTCCCATCAGTGTCACCCCTCCTTAGTCTGCCCCTGTGGGGCTGCTGCACAGCAGGTAGCCACACACTCACGCTGTAGTCTAAATAAACAATAGGTATTATAACATTATAAAATGTTCATCAAATAATGACTCGACATTCATGTACAAGGCACGTTATATATACATTTATAATGTTTCTATAAACTCTTGTTAAATTCCATGCCTTTTATTGCCTTTATATATGTACATACACGTATGCATCACACCCTCAGGCCCTTGAGACATCACCAGTGGCATCGCCAGTCTGATACACAGATTCAGTCTCCTTGTGATCTATCCACTTGTCAGACAAGCGTCACACAGAGCCCAAACAAAAATCAAAAACACAGGTATGGGCCACATGTCAGATTGATAGGACCCCGATGATGCCTCACCATCCACCCCCTGCTGAGACACTCATCCACAGACTTGGAATGAGGATGTTAAAATCTGTCAGAGCATCTGGAGCTATTGTTGTGTCTGGTTTTTCGGGGGGCTAATGGGGAAAACAGCTGCAGTCGGAGTAGGCTATTAGCCCTGTTATCTTTATTTTTGTTGTGAAAAACTGGTGAGACCAGTTAAAACTAGTGTTTTTATAATGCCCACATCATTGTTCTTGTTGGCTAGTTGCTGCAGTTTTGGAGAATAATCAGAGCTTCCTCGTTGGGATATTTTACACATGATTTCATTGATATTCTTTGGTGTATTCACACATTAGTCAGTAGTGGGCAAACTTTTTTAGTTGTGGACCACAATCAGTCTGGGAATTTGACACTGGTGTCTGGATCAGGGTCAGAAAGAGGAGAGCAAAAGTGCAAAGATAAAATACATGTAAAAGTCATGAAACAAAGGCTAATATGATAAATGATTTTCGTCTTTTAATGCTATCTACGAGGAAAACAGCCTCAAGGGGGCACAAGCCAGTGTTTTTATATCGATTAACCTACCTAAATGGTGTGGGTTGCATTAGGAAAGGCATCTAGGGCAAAACGTTTGGCCAAATCTTTTACGTGAATCAAGAAAATGATTTCCATGCCAGATACCAGTCAGGGCCATGGGGTTGGGGAAATGCAGGCATTGCAGGAAAAAGGCAGAAGTATAGTGATATAAGAAAAATGAGTTTGGTTGGCCAGATTGAAAAACCCAACGGGCTGCAACCGGTCCCTGAGCCTTAGTTTTCCCATGCCTGGCCTAAGATCATTGGCAGTGCGTAACTTTCTTTATCAGCCTAAGTGTAAAGTCCATTCACATTTGTTCCTGCTGCCTCTGTAAGTTTTATTCCCAGGTACTGGTGCAGTCCCAGCCGCCCGGTACTCCTGTTTCAGACAACATCCAAATGTCACAGGCGTAGCACAAAGGCAGCCAACTTGTCTTACACCACCACGTGACACCTCAGCTCCTTCCAGGGTGCCAGACAGAAACAGCCCAAAACCAGACCACAACAAAAAACGCAGGAGAACCACCTTTTGTTTACTATTCTCAAAGGTGGATCGCGGGCCAGGTCTGGTAAGGGATTGTGACAGAGGTGATGTCTAAATTAATCATTCATGCTCTTTCACATGGGCTACAGTAACAGGCCTGAAATATTAATGACAGCTGCAGAATAAATTTGATTCCCCTTTTTCTCTCTGATTATAATCCACAAGCTCACTCACACACATGTTTATTTATGCCCTGGAGATGAGGTACGGGGTCACTATCAGGAGTTTGTCTTTCTCTCATACACGCACACACACACACACACACATACACACCCTTCTTTCCTCTCTCGCCACTTGCACTTGTGTACCACCTCATTGTTTTGGAATATGTACATATTTTGCACATGTGGTGGGCGAGTGGGCTATACATTATACATAATAAGCTTCCACTGTCTAGGTATGAAATACTGTATGAATTCTGTTCAGCTAGCACCTCTGGTTTTGTTTGTTATTCTAATTAGATTGTTATTATTATTTTTTTTTCATACTTATATTTTGGAGAGCATGACCTGTGCGGAGAACAGAGGTTGTAGGATACATGTTAAAACGGTCTCACCTCTTGGTGGAAACTTGTTCTGAGGTATTCTGACTTCCAAACTAAGGCACACCACGGTTGGATAAAGTTACTCTTCTGTTTGTGACTTTTTTTTTGCCGTTGTCAGTTCTTCAGACGTCAGTATATTTTTGTGTTTCTGTTATGGAAGGTGTCACTGGTTTGAACCTGGCCAAACATTAACCGGAATCCTTTCTTAAAATTGCACCTATGATTTTTAAGATGCCGTAATGAATGTGTCTACTTGATCGTTTTAGTTTGAAGGTTGTCACTCACACTCTGACATAACATTCTATTATTCAACTGCATATACGTGACATCACTGGTGTAAGCCGGATCTCGCAGTAACTCAACTTGGTGCTCGGTGCACAGATAACTATCACCTGTTTATGTCTCAACATGTCACTGGAGCTTTCTATCTGTCTCTGTCACCACCATGTATCCCTGCTTTCCTCTCTTTGCCTCTTTCTTCTTCTTTTGTGCAATGAGGCCAATGTGAGAACCAGACCCTTACAGAAGCTTCTAGACAAACTTTTTTAAAGCCACAGTAACACAACTATATTTATTCATGTCTTTTGAATTTAATTTTTAACTAAATGAGGTTTTTATATGTCATTACCACCAGAAAGAAGAGCTTCGGTTAAGTAGCAGTTGAGCTTGGACCAATTTGTAGATTCACTGGTTGACTTGTAGAATTTCCCTCCTCATTACCAGCTAAGTTGAGGATTTTATGCAAAAAGTGTTTCCTGTTTTTTTTTTTTTTTTCTTATCGCCTAAGACTCTTATTTGTACAATTAAAAAAGCGATGGGCTTAATGACGCATCATTCACTTGTCATCTCCAGTCAGGAGACAGGCACCAGCGAAAGACAAGACTGTCATTTTATCGTGTTTGCTCATTTAAATTCGTCCTGGTGAGCCATCGCTTTTTTGCCGACCAGTTTCCTTCACTCTATGTATCAAAGACTATTTTCCCGCCTTTTTGAGTTAAAAAGAAAGTGTTTTGGGTCAAAGTCGAGTTTGATGCATTTGACACTAGTCCCCGCGGGTTAATATTTCATTTCTCTCCTTTGAGCCACACATGTAATGTAACTTCCAACCCACTCCGGGTAAATCTTTTTATGGCACCATATGTGTGTTGCCGATTTGTAGTTTGTGAGATTGTCAGGTAATTTCAGGCTAATCTATTTTAATAACATTTTGTGACAGTAATGTGCATATATCATTTGGGACCCAGCGGAGCTCTGCTCAACCATGTGTTTATGCTGCTATTAAGGCTGTGCGTAGCTAAGATGTGGTATGTCATATAATCTGCTTTTCCTGTCTGTCTTGGTTGTGTTTAGTCCTGCCTGCCTCTGCCACAGCCTGCGTGCCGATGTGACATGACAGCGGCCACAATGTCATGCTCTGTTTTAACTTGGAAATTTTAGTCAGGGCTTTTTCTTTTTTCTTCTTCTCTGTGCAAGCAGGCATGCATGCATTTTCTCATGTTTGACGATTCCGTACATAAATATTTGTGCGTCGAATAGGACGCTTGTGTATTTGTGTGCGACTGTAATGATGCCTTTCTCCTAAACTCTGTTGTGCTGTCAACACAGAGCTGGTGACTGTCATGCACATCAACCCCCCTACCTTGCACAACTCAAAACATTGCTGAGATTGGTCATTTCCAGTGTCAGGACAGACAATTTGCCGTGGCACCAAATAGCCAGGGCAAGTGTCCATTCAGACAGAAACATAGGTGGACAGTAACCACACCTCAGTGTATCCATTTTAAGTGTCATGTTACCATTAATATAATAATACCATAGTAAACATTGGTAGGTTTCTCTCTTACTTTTGTTAAAAGTTTCTGATACCCTGGTTCTTTCCCCCCCCATTTTTAGCAGCTGGTTTTACTGACATAAACGGTGGACACACATTGACACTGAGGATTAGGTTGTAACCTGCACCCCAGCAGTGTGGTATTTTAATCCAGGCTATTTGTAATGGCAGGCCTCCTATATGTGCAAAGGAGTGGCAGGTTTATAGGCTCTGACAGGTTCTAATCGCTGTCAGGAGAAGTAGCTGAAAAATGTCCCGGCTACAACTCCTCCGCCCCCAGACCCTTCCTGTCCTCTCAGATAGATGTCCTCTGCTGTCTCTTTGTGTCTTCTTTTGACCTGTATTTCTTTAGGCTGAGTGAAGGATCTTTGACTCCTCAAGTTTTGTTTTTTTTTTTTTTCCTTTCCTTCTTTTTCTTGGCTGGCTTCCAGAAGTCACTACCTACAACAGTAATTCTTTCCTCTCCTCTATTCTCACTCATCCTCAATTCTTGTACTCACTGTCGTTAAACTTCTCACCCTACTTTTTGTGTCTGTGGAAGTTGCCATTTTTGGTTGGACTCCAAGCTCCAGGTTTGTTTAAAAAAAAACAGTTTGCGAATAACTGGCACAGAAAACATATACATTAATGTTCCCACCCATATCATCTTTGGGGAATGAGTGGTGTTAGTGAATTGTATAACATTTATTATAAAAAGGATAAGTAGGATGGACTACACCTAATAGTTTGTTATATTGCAATTATTAAAATCAAACTGTATACAGTCATGGAGATACAGTAATTATTAGAATGCCATTCTTTTTTCGCTACCCTGTTCATTTTAGTGCCTGGTACATTGATAGGTCAGCATGGTCACTGTTTATGTGCACATTTTTGGCAGTACAATGTCATAGCTGTTGATGAAAACTTGAGTGGTTTAGCTATCTAGCTCTAAAACTAGCCATCAGCTCTAAAAAGAAATTAAACTCCTATTAAGATCAAGATCAACATAATTGTTCAAACAAATGTACCTTAAGTGGTACCAGAAATTAAAATGAAAATATGAAGTATGCAAAACAGCAGGGTGGTCTAATATTTTCTTTCCATGAATGTATACTGTAAAACCTTTGCTTAGTATGAAGCCTACACTAAAAAGTTTTAATATTTTTTTACTATCTGACCAGTATTTCAACTTTATACTCATTTAACAATCGCGAAGACTACAAATTAAAGCATCGACTAACTTAAGATCATTTTTATCTGCATTTTGTATCTTAGGAAAGGAGCACAAAGTGAAAAAAGACATACTATCCTGTTGGAGTTTTTCAGATGTACCTAAATTTCCTGCTTTCCCGCTCTTCCTTGGCACGGTTCTAGAGTGGCTATGCCTTGCCCAGGTGCTGCCTGTGCCAATGGCGCTAATGTAAGAAGAAGCTGGCATACTTTGGGCATGGCTGGGGCCCCCTCTCCCTCAAAGGCTTGCTCCGTCTCCTGTCTTTCCCCTCATGGTCCCTGCTGCTCCATAGCCCAGGGAGCTCATTAGCCATGATTTCCTTTTCATTTAATCCATTTTTCATAGCCTAAAAAACAGCCCCTGATCTTAAAAATCCTGGCTAAATTAAGCCTGGATGTCGGAATATAAATACAGCAGAAAAAGATGGCCTTTTTTATTTTATTACTTTTTTACTACTTTAGAGTTTCTCTTAGTGCGGTCAGAACAACACCAGACCTCTACTGCGTGATCGGGTCTTGTACAGAGAATAGGTTCCTAATAGGCAGGATCCGATTCCATCCACTTCCTTGTCTGTTGTCTGTAGGTCTTGTGGGAGACCAGAGTGTTAACTTGGCCTAATGAAAACATTGGTAATAACACGCTCCCTCTCTGTGTTCCTTTAATTATGTATTTGCGACTGGATACCAGAAGGCCCCTGTAGGCTTCCGCACCACTTGTAGAACTAAAGTTTCATTTGTATCTTTGTGGAGAAGATCTATACAGAGAAACTATTTCAATTTTTTCTCTTTCTCCCTGATGCTTTCTCTCTCCCTCCCAAACTCTCGTACCTTCTTTACAGCACTGTGGTATTTCCATCTTTCTCAGTTATTGATCAAGAGAAACACAAAACTAAAGATAAATAAAACTTTGTTCAGAAACACATAGGCAATACGGGAATACTACAATATTTGAGATGATGTTCTGTCTGTGCTGTGGTGTTCTTTATTTTATACCTCTGGAATAACATTGACATAAACAGAGAAGAAGTTAAGACTCTAAAAAGTTGTTTGAGCTTTTGTCCTTTATCTGCCTCCACGAGGACAAAGCGTTTTTTTTTTCCTCTCTGCTCTTGGAATCCATCACAGCATTAATAAACCTCCCAGGTATAGACTGTTGATGAGTGCCTGTCTCCTCGAGCTGACACTTATTTCACTAAAGGTCTCAGAGCACGGGGAGACGAACACTGACAGTAGAGAGGAAAAGACAAGCCACTTGCATACCCAACCAACGGATGTGGTAGAATTGTTAAGCAGTCTCAGGTGCCCTCTCGTTAGCCTCCGAGATGCCTGGTGACAGAGGTGAGGCGGCAAAAGTTGCAGCAGGTTGAAAGGGGGAGGGTCATTGCCCCTAAGGGTACCATGCCATGGCCGTGCCTGGACAGGACCCCGTGCCACTCTCTCCAATTCTTTTTTTAGTCAGCATGCCCTATGCCCCTGGCCACCGCAGAGAGGGCACATGGGAAGCTGTCACACATCGGCCTCAATTACAATCAGGGGACAGAGCATGCAAAGGCTGCCCACTGTCACGGCTCTTATTGCAGCGCTAATGACTGCACTGTTCCATTTCCTGTCCCTAGTGCAGTGTGTATTTGCTACTGACATTGAGCCTGAAATTACATTTTTCTTTGTGTTTATTTTATTTGAATAACTTCAACAATTGTATTATCATGAATGAAAAGACAAAACTGTACGTTCACAAATTAAGTGTTGTGCATCAGAGATATTGTGGATATTCTGTGTCCATTCCAACAATGATGAATAATACATTTCACAAACCACAAACTGCCCTTTCATTCTGCGTTTTGTGTTAGCAACAGGATTACCTTAAACATATGTTCAAAATATTTAGAGGCTTTTGTGAAATTGCTCTGTTAGGATTAATGGGTAAAGTTATATTGTGCAACATTGTATGATATTATTATTATGTTTTGCTTGTAAAATGTTCTTTCAAGTTTTTTGCAAATTTTTAGCTTACCTGTGTAATCGGTGGGACATCAAGGCCACATGAACCATGTTCAGTAAAGCAAATCTGTCTCAATTACTGGCACCAGTGATTGACAAATGACAAAAGTTTGTTTGGAAAAAAGGGATGTTAAAAAAAAAAAAAAAACGACAAGCCACTTAGTAGACAGTCATGTAATAATATCCTGGGCTACATAAATTATTGATTTGATGAATCTAAGGTGTCTCAGACAGTGGACCAAATTAGTTCTGCCATGTCTCAAAATCTAGATATGCATCATTAGGGGTAACGGCTGGCGCTGGTGTGTTGGGTTTCAACTTAAGGCGTGTGTTAGTTAATGATGAGGAAAAACAATATGATTGCTTGTCACCCTACCAATGAGGCATTGTTACAAATTACATATTACATTTATGTTGATTTAAAGACAAATTCAGAAAACCCCCAAACATGCCATTTTTATGGTCACATAATAAATCATACTATATTTTGTATATATATAGATGCATATGTGATGAAGGTGTAACTGCGGCTCTGCTAACCTACATATAATGCTTTAGCTTTTTCATTAAATTAAAGATCGGATGCACAAATGCTTTGACGTTCTTACCATAATCTATCTTCGGCGCCATTTCCCGGGTCAGTGTAAAGTGACATACATAGTGATGAGTTTCTAGTATGAGATCCCTCTGTACCTCAGATCCCCCTATATAATGAGAGTATTGACTTGTGTAAGTGAGTAGGGAAACGCTATGGCGTGGGCCAAAGTAAAATACAACTTTGTTTGCGTTGTCAACAAAGCCACAGAGACACAGTGTTCTGTTAATAAGCTTCACTGTTGCACGACTGAATGACATTGTCACAGCACCTTGGATTTGCCAACGACTCATTTTGATTTATCTTCTTCACATAAATAGCCATTATGTCAGGTACAATGAATCACACATGCCACCTATGCCATCAAATGCAAACCTTGACATTTCCATTCTCTCAATTAACTGCATTTATTAAGTTTAAAATATATTTTTTGTGAATTTACTCTTACAACATTTTCTCATTTTCTGATCATCTTGTTTACCATCGCTACTTGATGTACTAAAATAGAATTTTAAGTAGATTAAAGAATAAAAGCATTCCCTTTCTGTGTCCCCATACTGGAACTACATAAGTCCAATTATGTGGCCCAGTTGAACTATAACTGAAGCTTGACGTGTCATTACGCTGGCCCGGCTGCAGAGTCTCTTAGCGCTGAGTCTCTCTCTTCATCTCCTAGCCCAGCCTCGTCTTTCTGCAGCTTCTCTGGATCGCTTCATTAGTTCATAAGTATTAATGAATTCAAAGTTTGAAGAAAATAATCTTTAAGTGTTTCCAGCTGTCAGATCCCGTCAGTGCAACCTCTTCTAATGGCCTGCGCCTTCAATTCAGGCTTATGTTTGATGTCTTGTTTTCATGCCCTCCTTTTTCTCCTTTTCCAAATTGCTGCAGACAGTCCTCTGTCCCCGCTGATTGTTTGCTTGTTTTCCACCATGCTTGTTTTGCATATCATTGACATAACGAGAGTTTACTTAGCGAGCAGTTCGAGGGGGAGGGGACAGAGCGAATAGTTGCTAATATTTTATTTAAAAGGAAAGTGATCTGAAGTCAAACAACAGTGTTTTAAACAAGTGTGTGAGTAGAACTTTTTTTTATAACCTGTGAGTAGAACTTTTTTTATAACCTCCACATGGGTCCCTCATCTTCTTTACCTAATGGAAAACAATTGGACACTAGGTGTTCCAACTTGAGAAATGATGAGATAACAGAGAAGCTTCTTTGTCCCCCTCTTTACTGTCGCTGCATCTCCAAAGATGAGACTGGGAATCCAGCAAAAGGGCATTTAGAGAATTGTTTTTGTTGATTTAGCAGCACAAAACCCGTTATCAGCAGGTGTTGAAAAGTGTTAAATGCCTAATCACTGCAAGTGTACTAATGATGACGAGACGAAGGCTCCCAACTGGCATTGTCATAACATGCAAATAAGCCTGATGCCGAGTTTGATTTTGACAAACGTTATTAACACATTCCAATTTGTAATGTGTTAATAAAGGGGACTGCCGCCTTCAGTAGTCATGAGGCTTTCTATCTCTCTGTGCATGCTTTCCCTGTCTGTCTGTCTGTCTGTGTGTCAGCGTGGGTCTGCGTGTATTTTTCTGTTCTCATCTCTCATTTTACTGGATGATGAACTGTTGTAGTTTGTTAGATCTTCTCTCACAGTCTTTCACTAAGTTTGAGGAGATAGGCAGGGAGGGCTGCAGGGAGGTGTGGTGTTGTACAGATAATTAAAAGGCAAGAAATTTGTGTTTTGCTCTTTGATCTGCCTGTCAACGTCCTGATTGGAGATGTAAAAGCTTTTAATCAGCAGTAATGTGATGATTAGCGCTGCTAAGCTGTTGAAAATGAACCAGCGCTGCGTCAACTTTTCTTTCTCGTCTTCTGTATTTTGACTTGTCTCTCAGCCTGCGTCCTTTGATGGATGTTTAATCATTTGGGACACAAATGCAGTTTTCAAGTAACCAGGCAAACATAATCCATTATATACTTTATATAAATATAAAAAAATAAATATAAATAA
>JAFBJS010002176.1:0-52651 GCA_016785265.1 Paraplagusia blochii | reverse complement strand
CTTGCATTGATGATGGTAGAGTCTCCAGTAGACTCCAGCACATCCCAAAGATTCTCAATGGGGTTAAGGTCTGGACTCTGTGGTGGCCAATCCATCTCATGCTCCCTGGATCTTGGAATATGCCCGTGCCATCAGGAAAGGTTATTCCATTGATGGAATAACCTGGTCATTCAGTATATTCAGGTGGTCAACTGACCTCATTCTTTGAGCACATACTGTTGATGAACCCAGACCTGACCTCCAATGGGAGGCTCGAACATATTTGCTTAGTTAAACCCAGGTGGCGACTTTTTTTTGGCCAGGCAGTGTATATTGGAACATTATAAAATACTATTTGGGCACACTTGCTGTGGTACTTTAGTCATTTAGAACTTTTTAAAGCATATTTTCACTGATGACAACATTGTAGATTAACTATATTTTAAGTGAGTAAGTAGTAGATAATAAAATTTAATTATTCACATTGCAGAAAGTGCACACTTAATCTCCTTTTCAGCTGCCTGTAGATGAATAAAATTTGTTTGTTTTTATTTTTTTTTCTTTTACGTCCACTTTTTTATTTAAGCTGCATTGTGATAAGCACAATAGCGTGACACAAATGTCAGCGCTATGAATAATGCATACAAAAATTAGCTCATTCAAATATTACTTATAATTCTACAGTCGATGTATTTTTCACTATTTCACCTAAATTTAATCAAAAATAATTTTCCCACAACTCAAACAGGATTTAATGAGTTTGTTCTCCTCTCAATTCATAAATGACTGGCCAAAATAAAATGTGTAGGCTGTTGAAATTTCCTGTTCTTTAATTGACCTTAGGAAGCGTGGCCCCAAACAATGTTGTGTGTGTGTGTGTGTGAGGAAATTGCTGTAAACATAGGCAAGTCCATTAGTTTTCATTTGGATGCTTCAGTAAGAATGGTTGATTAAGTCTCAGCAATTGGCTTATAGGAGGTTATATTCTCTTTTCACCCTGTTCTCTCACAGGGTTGTTGTTCAGGTTAATTCAATCTGGTTTGTTAGAAATCTTTAGCTGCGCCTCATTGTGACTCTACATCTGAATGCATTCGGATATTTGTCTTTGTTTTTTTCACTTGCAGTAATTGTTTCTGATGAAACTGTTACAAAATAAATTTAACATAGGAGCTGCAGTGTCCACTGGGACATAAGTATGAGTAATTTCTTAGATGTAAAACAAGTTATCCCTCTCTGAGCCTCATCCATTCTCATTGAATAAGGTTGAAGGGGACTTTGCAGTTTAAAAGAAAATGTAAATTAGGTGACTTTGAGGTTGAGGTGAAAAGATAAGAGGAGGGGTAGCTAAAATAGAGGCAAAATGCAGCTTTCATTTTTTCTGGAACAAGGATTGGCCTTAAACAAATGGTTCTATTACCAGCTGGTCTCCTCCAGGCCTGGTCATTTATTCCCATTAAACATGCGTCTTATCACCCATAAGACACTCTTGCATCTCTCCATCCACCAATTGTCTGTAATCAACCACTTAAAACGGGCGGAAATTTTTTTTGTGCCTCGCCTCGGTCTGACGGACAGGCAAACGAGCCGGAAGGAAGGAGGCGTGGGGGAGGAGAAGGTAATATTTTCTGCAGAATGATGAATAGGCCAAGTTGAGTGGCTGACTAACAGAGATCTGTCTTAATCAGAAGTGATTTGTCAGAACAGGAGCTCTGCGGGGTCAGGGCGCAGGCGATGAATAAAACAGAGCGTGGCGGAATGAAGAAAGGCCCCAGAAATCCACCTTGACTGCCCACCACCACTCATACTCATGCAAGAGGAAGGGGCTTGGTGCATGGGCTCTGTCAGGATGGCCTTGGATTGTTCACTCTATTCTTGCCCACTGTATGAATTCTTTAGGACCTTTTAAGTGCATGAACTCTGGTCTACCCAAAACGATACGCACAAATCTACCGTATATATATGGTATTTTCCAGCCCATAAGGCACACGAGAAAACCTATAATTTTCTCATTTATTTGTAGTGCACCTTATGTGGTGTGCTCTTTGTGTGGGTTTCGAAGCCGCACCACTTGATAGATTGAATGTTGCATTATGGCTACTGTACTGCGCCTTGCATTACTGTACTGCACTGTGGTTTGACAGTGCAGAATAATACGTACGGGGCTTCCATATATTGTTATTTTGTGTGTGTATAATGACCCCAGAAATACCCATGCAGAGGATTTTAACCTCAAGGCTGGTATCATCGCTTGTTTGACGCCAAAATCACCCATCTGTTAAACTCAGAAAATTAAGATCTTCTTCTTCTCCTTGCGGCTTGTCCCTTTTTAGGGGTTGCCACAGCAAGTCAACTATTTCCATCTTCCCGTGTCCTTTGTACCAACTACCTCCATGTCCTCCCTCACTGCATCCATCAATCTCCTCTTTGTCTCCTACCTGGTAGCTCCATCTCTAGGATCATTCTTCTACCAATGTATCCACTGTCCCTCAATGTATCTACTGTCCCTCCTCTTAACATGTCCAAACCATCTCAATCTAGCTTCTCTAGCTTTTTTCCCAAACTTTCCTGTCTGTGTTTTCCCCTTAATTCATTTCTGATCCTGTCCATCTAAAAAAGGAACCTCGACACCTTTAACTCCAACAGTGAGGATGGAGATTTGATTAATCTGAGAGAGAGGAGTGGACTGAGGATATGACTACATTGTTGTGTGTTTTATTTGTAACAACCAGGGCTTCGAACTGGTTCAAGGAGTGAAAACGAAAACAGGAAACACGAAATTTTGTTCTAGAACAGAAATGCACATTGTGTTAACCAATTCATACCTGTTTTATGTAGTTCTTTAAAAATCCTGTGGATCATGTGTGTCCTAAAAACTTAATGGTCTATTCAACCAGGATTTTGCCAACATTTTAACGATGCTTCCGAACCAGGTAGAACAAAAAGATATTCTCCCTGGATCATGCTTAGATAATTATTTGTATTCCAGAACAAAAAAAGTATATGTTTCTGGTTTTGCCTATGTTCCGATCAAAATGCCAAAAGATTCAAATTTTTGTTCCCGGTTTAAAGCCCTGGTCACAACTCTACCGTGTTGAGAGTTGTTTTGAGAGAGTTAAATAAAGTTCTATTATCTGACTATTTTGTGCGGATATATGCACCATATAATCTTGTTTGCCCTATGATCCTGAAAATATGACAATTAAATGTTTAGGTATTGCATTTTACCGATAGAAACTGTTTTAAACTTAACTGCCACAATGTTTTTAACAAGAAATGTTAGCCATATATCTAGTGCCTGGTGCACCTTCTTGATACTATGAGTACTGTAAGTTAATATTGCATCAGGTAAAGTATGTGGAATAGTGTGTAGTCCAGTCTCAGGGTCAGTAATTTCCAGCCACTGTACAGCAGTACATAATGTCGATCTACAATCTTCCTCTGTGTCTTAGCTTGATTCATCTTGGTATATTAAGGGTGTGTGGCCCAGGTTTCTTAGTCAATATGACGTAGAACATGGTTATATTTTACTAGACACGGCGGCTAAATGTGCCTTATAATCTTGTTTGTCTTATGGTTTCAGATAATATCATAATTAAATGTTCAGGTGTTGATTTTAGCAGATGTTTAAAATAATTTCTATAATGGGGTGTCAGGATAATTCTTACACATAGCCTACAATTACCACAATTAGATTTACCTGTTCTGTTGTAAACGGCTAAGCTCCTTCAGGAGAAGCACTAATTACCCCCAGCTCTGTTTGTTGCCAGTATGTAAACTGTCACAGTATCACCCAGCCACCAGATATACTTTGCTTCTGTGACCTTTTGTATTTGGCTTCTTTTTATTTTGAGATATAGCTGAGTACTAATGTGTTGGCCTCATGGCCTCGAAGGCTCAGTATTGTAAATATATCTCAGTGTGCATGCAGCTTTGATGAAGGTGATGAAAGTCTGGCATGCAGGGAGTTGTATACTTGAGAACTTTTTTTAAGCTTCTCTGGAAGTGCACCACCAAGACAGGTAACTTTATTCACCGGGGAATTACAGGTATACAAGTCAGTGACAGCACATGCGACTATGCTTGCGTGTGTGAGAGAGAAAGGAAGAGAGAAAGAGACACAGAACGCGGAGAGAACAATGTCAGGAGAGAAAGAGAGAGAACTTGGCAGTAGTAAAAATGTATGGTCTGACATTGATCAGGCTCCTCTTTACTTGCCCTCAACCCTCTCATGGGCTTCCATACTCCGTTTGTTAGAGTGTGTGGCTTGTGTCCAGAAATAAGTGTGTGGGGTAACCTTCAAAAAGTGGTCTCAACTGCTTAATGAAAAGGAACTGTGCTGAGCTTCACAGCTCACCACTGTCAGGTCTTGTACCCTCTCAGCTCCAGGGACAGAGGTAGCGGGAAAGGAAAAAAAAAAAAAAACACACACACACACACAGAGCACAGAAAGGCAGACAGAAGTTCTCAGACAGTGTGTAACTGCTCTGAAAACTACCATAAAACAGATGATATCTCCAATTAAATGTTCCCATGAACTGAAAAAAAGTTTAAACCTGGCATGGTTATGGTTGAATAAGAGTTTTCTGACTTACTTAGTTGTATTTTCAGGACCTGAATTGATTGAACAAAAACAGAAAGCAATTTATTTTTCTCAAAACAGACGTAAAAATGATTGTTTATCTAATCCCGTTATTGTCTAACAAAAATGTCCTTCTAAGTGCTTCTAAACTGTCTTAAACTCTAAACTGTATTAGTAAAGCAATGATGTATTACCATTAAGACTTAAATGTAGTGTTTGTAATAAGATGTTTCTCGCAATAGATCTCATTTGTACGTTCAACTATTTTGTTTCCACAGTAACATTAGAGGACAGAGTTAAATTACGCTCTGTGCTGCTGGTGTGGGTGTAATGTAATGGAATAATTGGCTTGTTAAACAGACCTTTGGGGATGGAGTGTTTTACCAAGTGAATCAGAACAAGGCCTCTGGGCCAGAGCTATTTAAATTGTTAATAGATGTTTAAGCAGGTTAGGAATATTTAACACACCACCAAGCAACAAGTCAGGGGCTCTAAGAGTAAATTATTTTCAATTTTCTAGTTTTTTTTTGGCAGTTATTCCTGCTTAATATGCAATAAATATGCAAATAATATTTTAGTAAAAACCGAATGACTACAAACTAACTTCCAGTTTATTGCTTAATATCCTTTTTTGCTTGGTTTTGAGTATTTTTGGGGTTTGACGCATAAGATATCCTTCTGAAAATTGACATAAAAGATGTATATTTCAATAAAATTTAACATTGAAAAGCTAAAAGTACCTTTTAGTTAGCTGTGCCTATATCTAGATAAAGGTTTATGGAATAGAACATTGTATAGTAATTGTGCCGTATGGTTTTCCATCCCTTGTACAGCATTGAAAAGGTAATCTACATGTTGCCCATTGATTTATTGATAGATTGTATTTAGATTTGTACAATTAAATATTTGCCAAAAAATTGTTTTGTGAAACATGGTTCAACAGACTTGAGACTGGAAATTACTATTACTAGAAATTTCTGGAGGTCTCTTTACCAACTACCTCATCCTCTGTTTTACATTTTGCAAACCTTTCCAATAATGTAGTGAGGAAAAAAAAAAAAAAAAACACTGCTGCCAGAGAACTTGTCACAGCCATGTATTTAAAGAAAAGCCGTAGCCTTGACAGAGATGGAAAGCCGTGCTTATTTGTCTTTAACAGCAGACTTCCACTACAACTCTTCTCCTGTTTATTCCCTGTTCTACTGCGGTGGGGACGGGGAAGGGGCTTGTATTTTTATGGTTATTAATACCTGCACTCAGTCTTTTAATCTGCCCTATTTGTCACATGTGACTGTCTGACTGCACTGTTTAATCTGAGTATCCTTCAATCTGTCTCCTCCCAGATTAGAAATTAATGAAGGTGAGAAGAGACATTCGAGTCACTTACAGCGTAGGGGGTAAAGGAGCTGGAATGAATGGGAGACGAATGTCATTCATTTGACAGTGCTTTCCCTTTTTTCCCACTTTCCCTGATTCTGTCTCTCTCCTTCTCCTTCTGTCTCCCCTGGTTTAACTGCCAGATGTAGCCCATTTTTCCGCTGCTCCCCCTAAACAGGCGCTCAGCACGTGGGCCCTTTGGTGTGCGGCACCTGTGTAGTGTAATACACTCAGCAACTGCGTTGTTTATTTCGGATTTGTTTGGTGTGCTTGAAAGCCCGTCTTTGATCCGTGTAAAGATTCCTCACTTCTTTTCCTTTTTTTCATTCTCTGCCTCCCTCATTTTTAAACAGCAATACAGGAGCACTGTGGTTGCACTGATGGCAATATTATGTCTGCAAAAAAAAGTAGCAGCCACAAATGAGGGAACCCAAACTCATTGTTATTGTGACATCCTGATACACACAACTGCACACCAGGAAATGTGACCTCTGCATTTAACCCATCAGCAAACAGTGGGCAGCTTAGAGCGCACAGGGAGCAGTGTGTGGGAGCATGCTCAGTACACCCCAGTGGTAACTTGGCAGCTGCCGGACTCAGACCTGAAATCCTCTGGACACAAGTTTGGTTTCTTAGCCACTAGGCCATGAGCATGTCATGCATACAGTTTATGAATACAGTATTGGAAACGTGAGGCACCTTGGCACAGTGGAGGCTGAAGTATTGCTGACCAAAATTTGCACAGGAATATCTGTTGACTTAGGAGAATGGCAAACAAGACGTTTGCCATGGCAACAAGGATTGACCATCTGTGTTATTGTCCCTATAGTGCTGCCACACTAAGATTTGGACCCAGTGATGATAAAGTGTAACTGAAGGGGGTGGTTTGTAACTAACATATACTGTATTGTTACATTTTGGTGTCGTTGAAGACGGGGTAGGACCCAAATGCAGCACTGGGGAACTCTACTTGGCCGTACAAAGATTTATTTACGCAAAACAATGACAAAAACCTTTTTGGTTTGGCTTCTTCCGCCTAAACCAAACTTTAACACTAAACTGCTCCAAACATGACAACACAACATCTCAAGACAACACATGACAATGAACCAACAACGACTGAATGAAGGAGAGAGGTATATATGCTAAGGACACCAGGTGACACAAGTGAGACTAATGACGAGGACACAGGTGACCGTGCTCACACTGATTAACGCACACAAGGTAACAGGGGAAGAGATAGACAGACCTCACACTGTATATTTTAACTGTTTTTTTTTTTAATAAAGTTTTTGTTAAGACACACTAGCTATTTCGTGATAAAATAATTCAGTTTGTTACATATTGGCAATTTTTTGTTTTCTTCACTTATTAAAACTTATATTATTATAAACATATGTATTGGAATATTGGCCCAATATAGCTCAAACAAAGAATTTTAATACATGGATTTATCATAGTGGGTTACATTGATTAAAAACAAATGCATATAGATTTTACTTGACAAAGAAAGTATTTTTCACTGTATATTGTTTTCAAATCTGAATATTCTCTCTGTCTTTTCTTTTTTGCAGAGCAAGTCGGTCAAGAGATTTTGGCCAACCTGCACACTGACCGTGAGAAGATCCAGAGAGCCAGAGAAAGAGTGAGTACACACACCCCACCTGCACACACCAATCTGTCTATTTTAACAAGTGTCTGTGAGAGTCTGGAGGTGTCGCGACTGGTTAACAACTTTGGCACCACCCAACTTGTTCTGCATGCCGTATAGTGAGAAAACACACTGACGCGAGTGTACACACAAACACCCACACAAGTGTGCCACATATTGTTGGTGTATAATTAGGCTTCTTCAATGAATTTATCAGCCATATTATTTTGAAAAGACAATTTATGGCTTTATCCATGTATATGGTCTGGACGTACGATTCTGTTGTACAGACAACAGCACCGTACAATACTGTTTGTGAAGATTCTCATTCATCCAGGTCATGATATCCAAAATACCACTCAAGAAATCATCATTTACGCCTATTCACATCTACATCAAGTGGAGATAAGTGGTCTAGAGAAGACAAACAAGGTTTAACATCTACCAGAAACTGATGAAGTTCCTCAGATGTTGCTAACAACTAAACATTTTGGACCATACAATACTTTTTGGACTATACAACACATTATTCATCTTTAGCTGCTTATCTATTACCAGGTCACAGGGGCCAGAAGTCTCTAGGATTACCACCCAGTGGCCAACTATACAATACTATTATTTCTATGGAATTATATAGTCTTATAAAATTTATATTTTGCCACATAAGGCCAAGCTTTTCCTGCAACTAGTCTGACCCAAAATTGTCTAAACTATAAAAATCTCCCTCAATATTTTAGATTACCGTATTTTGAATGACCTATTTTAAAACTTTTTTTCATACATAAGCTGCAGTTTCTCGTAGTTGCGAGACCTGTTGTTGCTCACTATTGGTCCATATATAAGGCGCTCCGGATTATAAGGCGCAGTGTTAGCTTTTGAGAAAATTTGAAGCTTTTAGGTGCGCCTTATAGTGCGGAAAGTAGTTTGTCACAATTCTTTGTTTCAATGCATTCAAGCATATGTATTAAGCACTGGCTGTAGAAGACTGTGGGGAGAATTCCTCTGTATCAGTAATGAGTAAAACCATGAAGGCAGCTGCGCTGCCAAACCGTTTTCATCAATACCCTACTTGAATGGTTTAGCACTATTATAAGTCAAACTGTGCCACTGCCTGCCAAACAAAATCCTATTATATTCTGAAGAAGCTACTACTGCATTAAGTGCCTTGCAATAAATATTGGCAAATGATTTTTTGCAGCAAACATTATGCTGAGAGCTCGACGTAACCAAATCTTTTTGATGAACTTAAGAAAGTGCTGTTCTGTACGATTTGTATTGTTTTTCACATTACCAGAAACACACTATTTTTTGTTGGCAAAAATTAAAACTAAAATTATTAGTTATCATCTTGATGATCGTTTTATTTCTCTCCCTCTTCCGACTTCCTTGTCGGGGTCTCCCTATCTCAATCCCACTTTCCTGAGAGACTACCGCCTTCCCCCGACAAATCCTTAGCAGTGCCCCTCCTTACATCTAGCCAGCCATCACACAGGTCGGCAGAGACAGAAAAGACCAAACACAGGAAGGGGGCCCAGCACTGTTGGCCCCCTCTACGCAGAATGCTTAAAGATCACAACATGGCAGTGGGCCTTGCACAGGCGATTTCAAAGGAAATCAAACATTTCCTTTCAAAACGGTCAACAGTGTCTTCTGAGGGTACCTGCTCTCTCTTTCTCTGGCAGTCTCTCTCTCTCTCTCTCTCTCTGTCTCCCTTCTTCCCATGAGTCTTCTTTACTTCTGTTCACAAGTCCATGTGTACCTTCATGCACACACATGCTGGTGCACGCTCGTGCCTGTAAGTGCATTTGTGTGGCAACAGTAGAGTGAAAGTAACACAGTATAAGAAGGGATGGGGACATATAATATGAATGTACACATACACACAAACACAACAGACCCACACACACTTCCTCTCAGCAGGAGGGGTGGCCTTTTGTTTAGCTTTTATGGTACAAATTGAAGTCAACAGAAGGTTTCTGGTCTAGTTCAAAGCAGAAAATTCTCACCTCTGAAAACCAGACGAGATTGAATGATGCAATTTCACCCTCCCTTCTTCACTCCTGGTTCCCTGCAATTACAAATTTATGTACGCTGGAATCTATAATTCATGATTTCAAAATTATTGATTCACTGGTCAAATTCTCTAGACACAAGATGCACACTTTAAATGCACAAATTATTAATCTTTTCCCATAAGTGTTGAATGTTTGCTTCTTCGTTCTGTGATTACTTTATATTCTCTAGAGAGGCAAAAAAATCTTCTCTCTGTATTATAGAATATTTTGGATTTCGTTTACTTTACCCACCTAAAGTTCAGCACTATGCGTTGGGACAACTTGAATTCATATTGAAGCAGGAATTCATATTAGAATCGTGCAGAGCGTGCCCTACTTGCTCTAGCTTTCCAGGAAACTATTATCAATTATGCTATTAATTTCAGGTAATTAGGGTGGAGTCATTTGAGATTGTTATTGTAAGAAGAGCAGTTAAGTTATTAAAGGGAGTAAGTGAGGAATTAATTTGTTTTTTTTGTCTTTTTAGGAATCAATTCATGCACACTTTTCATCCTTAAAGATTAACCTTTAATTTTGTTCTTATAACGAATCCCTACAATAGGAATAGAATAGGGACATAATAGAAGATAAAGATTGTTAAGGATTAATGTCTTTTTTTTATTAACAGTGTATATAATAATAGGGACTATGTTTGCAGGTGCACAGATTTGTCTGTGGGGGAAAAAAATAAAGATGTGGGAAAAGAAAAATCCTCTTTTTTTAGCCTCAACCGTCAACTACAGTTACTCTACTTAACTTAAGACATCCGGCTGCACTGCATTTGGATCTGGTTTCCATTTTAGTTTAACGATGAGCAGCATGTGACTTAGAGGGTTATGGAGGGAGAAGGAGGACTGAAAGAGAGCATCATTCAGAGAGGTGTATTTTAGGAGAAAGTGTTGAGTATCTGGGGGAACAGATCTTCTGGTAGAAGCAGACATCAGGCAACTGCAGGACTTGTTGTCTTTGCCAGAGGGCCTAAACCCCAGGTCCCCCACTTCCTTTCGCTGTACCACATGTATCCTTGGCTCTGGCAACCTGCACCGCACCAGCCCAGGCTGCCAGAGGGGAGGAAGGAAAGATGGAAGAAGAAGAAGAAAGAGGCAGTATTGGAGGGGTGGCAAGAGAGGATGCAGTGTGTGCAGGCAAGAGGGACGACTGCAAGATGAGCCAGTACAAACAAGAAAAATAGTGTTACTGGAGTGCAGCAAAGAAGTCACTAAGAATGTATTTAATATAAAAACACAACAAAACTAATTTTAATAAAATCTGAAGCTTACACACACGAAGACAAAGAATCTTCTGCTGAAAAGGATTTAATGTCCAAAATAAAAATGAAGATAAATGAGTCCGCACTGACAGGAGGGAGAGGAAAGAGAAACAGCTCTTTCCTACACTTTCTTACATCATCCTTGTACAATCTGACCACAGGTGGACCGTGGTGGCAAACACTTTGTGCAAAACAGTATCAGAATGTATTTGTATGGAAACATCTCTACCCAAATTGCCTTATTTGTAAGTCAGTTCAGTAGATAAAATGAAGAGGAAAAGAAAAGATGCTGCAATCAATGTAATGTAATAGAAATCATTGATTCTACTCAGATCTGGTTGATTAGGCAAACAATAAAAATAATATCTGTTTGAACAGTTTTAAATCCTTTAGAAAAAAAAGTAAATCTGTCTTTTTCCCATGTCTTCCCAGCTGAGAGAAACGGACTCCAACCTGGGCAAGAGTTCTCGCATCCTTACCGGCATGCTGAGAAGGTAAGAGGCAGGTAGGGACATGGTTTCTGCACCTCTATGTATGTGTTGTGCTGTGATGGTGCTGGCAGCTCAGTGCAAGTCATTATCTGTCTGAAATCACATCTATTTTTGGTGAGTTTAAAGTACAGATGTGGGGTCATATGCAAAAAGAGGAGATTATTTACTTTTTTAGGTTCTATACTGATCTGTTTATCATCAAACAATGTCTGCATGTTTTTGATTTAATTTATTTTTTAATTTTCTGAGGGTTGTTTCGTCTTTGTATGAATATTTATTTTATTCTGTTGATCACCCTGGTTATGCTACATCAGTCTGTCACATGCCGTTTTTTTTTTGTTTGTTTATTTCAAGCAAACAAACTCGAACAATAATTGATGATGCCTGAGTCGGTAGAAAAAGGAGAAGCAGTGCTTTGCTTCCTTAAGAAAATAGCTGAAGAAAGCAAGTACACAGTGTACACATCTCCATTCTTCTCTTGTTGTTGCTTTTTTTTTTTTCCCCCTCATCCCATATTCAACTTACGCTCTTTGTTTCTTTTGATTGCCGGTTCATGCACTGGGTCGCCCCACGACAATCAGACAAACACAAGCATTCACACGCAAATATTTCAATAGTCGCTGCATTATCTAATAGACTCCCTCATAAAGAAATACACACAGAGTCAAGTCACACAAACGTGCACACACACTGTAATGGTCTTGTCACATCTCCATTTCATAAAGTGCTGTGTGCCTACTCCTGAACCGTGACGCCACGGTTTTGTTTCTCACTTTCTCCTTTCTTGTTGTGTTTTTTCCCTCCCTCCTTTCCGTCAGCCACAGTGGATTTTGATTAAGAGTAATATGTAAATGACAGAGACTAAATGTAAAATCCGAGAGCCCGGGAGGAAGTGCCAATTGAAATAGATGCTTCAGTGCCCTTAGACAATTTAGAGGGCGGCTCAGAGGCGGCCGGCAGTTACTAGAGAGGAAAGGCCTGAGAAGGGGCTGTGATGCCGACTGTAACCAATATTTCTGCATATGTCTCCATTTTGTCAAGTCTGATTATGGGATGAGGAGGAGACGGGGAATTTTGGGGAGGGAGGGGGTCAGCTCGCCAGGCATGTCACCCTGAGCTGTCCAGAAATCATTCATCATTCCTCCCTCCCCCTCCTCGTTCTCCTCCCCTCTGCCCTCCTCTGGAGCTGAAGTAAATAACACACACTTATTTCAATATTATCATATTAATGTTAAAGTTCAGCTGTCACCTAATGGGAAGACTTAATCAGACGTAGCATTTTAGAAGGCAGGCTGCCATCATCCCCGCCCCTTCACTCTCTGGCCCCCTCCGTCGACGTGCTTTACCTCCTCTGGTTAGCGCCCCACTCAAATCAGGATTTATGAGGGCTTTACGAAGTGAGGAGAGGCTGCGAGCCCCTTCGACTGCCACCCGCCTTTCTGCTTGATAGGAGCGGCACAACATGCGACCCCCCTCCCATCCCCCGGTCCATTTTTCCATAACAAAAAGTCATTTTTTTTTTCCTCCACTGTTTGAATAAAAGAGACTATGTTTTGTTGTAAGTTTGTGGGCTGGAAACGTCAAATCTGAAGTCATTTATAACCAGAGACAGAGAACTGAGAGCAAAAGCTAAGTTCAGCATGGTTCAATGACGTCCCACCTCCAATCCTTTTCAGGCAATTCTTCCTCATTTCTCTGCTCATTTAATTATTTGCCAGTATGTTTCTCTGCCTTTTGATTAATTGTTTATTTGTCTGCTGTGTCACAGAGAATCTGTGATTCCTCCACACAGACACTGGGAGGTAGACAATGTGTCATTCTCTATAATGTCCTACTGCGGAAACTTTATCCAGTAAATGACTGGGTGAAGTAAAATGTTTATTCCGTGGGATAAATGTTGTCACTGCTTCTCAGGTTGATGATTTGGTGTTCTTTTATTGAGTTTTATCAAAATTTAAGTGAACCATTGTTCGCGTTTTTTTTTTTCCACCCCCAACCTGTCCTTTAAGCGTCTTCTAGGTCTGAAAGATATCACCCTAGCTGAGAAACAATTAGACACTTATTAGGCCGACTGTCAGTGTTCAAGAAAACCAATTAACATAGTGACTCCGGGAATATCACTTATTGTTACAAAACATTGCAGAAAAAAAAATCACGTCTGAACAAGCTGTTGCTTTGTGTGAGAATTAATCTTCACAAATTTTGGTTGAAAGTCATTACCTTCAGTCAGGATAATTAGTATAAAGAGTTTGTCTGGGTTCTGCTGTTTGGTTGGACTGCAGGTCGTCAATGGCTTTCTGGAGGGAAGCCTTTGACACATGTCGGCTACTCTTATACATGCTGAATATCAATGGTCCAGCGGTGGGCATCCAGGGCAAGCACTCATGGTAAATTTTTAATTCAGTCGTCTAAAATCCTTTGGGTTTTAATTAAACCCTGACAGGCAGTGTGGTCCCAATGAGACTGAGGGGCGATGCTAATATTAAATTAATATCTGTGATCATTAATCTATAATCATTTTGAATCAAGCATGTTAAATAAATGCCCGATGAGGTTGTACTGTAACAGCATCACTAGATGCATCCACACTTATACTCGATTTTTGTAGTACAATAATAAATCATATTTTCAAATATATTTAGCTAGCCTTGAGAATACGCAACCTTTACGTATGTACAGCAGTTATTTTAAGTACATGATCCAATTTGAGAAAGAAAGATTGAATGGAAATTTTCCAAAAGTATAGTGAATATACCTAAAGATACGGATTTTAAGGTGGATTAGGCAACGCGAATAGTGAGATAATTTCAACTTTATTCAACTCAGTCAAAATAACTCATAATAATAGTTGTAACACCTAAAATACATTGTCATACGTACTTATCTTGCACTAATCTAACAACAAAATTCTTTATAGTGTGTGGGTTTTGGTGTTAAGAGCCATAATTATTCATTTTCATCTCAAGATTATTTGTACTGGTATTTTAGCTGTTATCTTTACTGATGGCATTCTGGGGTCCGCTTATGCAAACTTTAACATGTAACATTACATTGTAACTTCACACTGTCTAAACACGGTAAGGGATGGCAAGGGCAGTTGGTGGCCTAATGGTTAAGGAAGCGGACCTGGTTTGAATCCCCCTACCGCCAAGTTACCACTGATGTCCACTGAGCATGGCACCGTCCACACTCACAGCTCCCCGGGCGCTCAAAGGTGCCCACTGTTCACTTTGGTGATGGGTTAAATACAGAGGTCACATTTCGATGTGTGCAGTGGTGTGAATCAAAATGTCACAATGACACAATGAGTTTGCTTTCCTTTCTTTCCTTCATTAGTCCATGAGGCTCCTGACTCCAAAACCTGTATGGTCCAATAATTCATGAAGTGCTGCTGCTTCGTAGCTTTACCAAAGTTTTATTAGACATTATAAACACATTTATGGAGGTCACTTGCCAACAAGAATCCACTCATAAAACCGCACTGCATTTTATGGCGTGCTGTTGATAAATGAGAAAATTATTCGTTTTTACCCGCACCCTCAGGTCCGAAAAACGGGGATGAGCACATAACAAAACAAATGTTCTAATACATTTGATCTAGCTTTTTGATGTAATTTGTTTAAAGTTTTGTTGTTATTGTATTTTTGCAATCCAATCACATTGGAAATTGGTAGTATCTAGTTGTTATTATTAAAAATGTTTTACCTTTCAGGCAGGAAGTGATTTACAGAAGTGCTGAGCTCAGTGACGTGGTTCATCTTGACCATGTGAGCAAGGGAGGGTCATTTCTTCATCACAAAAAGCTGGAAATGCCGATTTAGCATCAACCCATTCTGTGAATAGAGAAATGCCTTCCTGTGCTGTGGTGAACTTCTTAAGTATGCCTTGGTCAGAAATGTTGGACATCCAACGCTGCTTTATACCCAGTTAGAACCGCTGAGGTTCCTGGCGGAAGTATGGTGCAATGAAGCAGGGAAAGCCGGGGGCTGGAGGTGGTGGTGGATGTATATTTCGAAGCAGAGGGGTTGTCTGCTCTCTTTGGCAGCTGATCCCACATGCAGGTGGTCGACTCAGTCGCCAGGCAGATCAAAAAGTCAAGGCCCCGGGTGGACCTCTCTTTGAAATGGGAATGGGGCCTAGATATCAGACAGAAAACATAAGCAAGCTTCTAGCCACAGAACAGCTCCATATTCATGGCTGGAACTGGCAGTAGAAATGGGCAGGCAGGATGGACACAGCCTCAGCCTTCAGAGGACCACTCATGCACACTATGGACATTGATTAAGTGATATGCCCTCAAGCAGTGGTGAGGCTGGTACTGTAGCTGAGCCTTGAAATAATGCTGCCATATGTAAGCAAGTGGCTGATTTTTTCATATTTTTTCATGACAATTGTCTTGTACCTTCCAAACTCTATTGAGCTAAGGTTGATCCTGTTCATGTGACAAGTTCATTATCTTGGCCAGTTTTAAGTCTGGACGTTCTTACCGAAATCTATGGTATGGTCAGCAGAATGCCAGCTTCCTTAGTTTCCTCCTTCATCTCTGTCCAGGTTGCTGTATTGATAAATAATTGTTCTGTATTCAAAAACAATTTGCTTTGCAATTTGTCCAGCCTGATTTTGTTACCACCTTAGTCGACAAGCCCTCCATGTTGCTGCCCTCCCTCTGGGTAAGCCCTATGAGTGGCCTTTTCTCCACTCACCAGGAGAGCAGTCTGTGATGTTTCATGTCCATCCTTTTTGTTCTCGCGAACCACCAAAGGGCCAAAGCCTAAGCTGCCTTTTGTTTAACCTCACTATCACTACTTCATTTACAAATAATATAACTGCAGATTTGACGTGCATGCAAGAATATATTTGAGAAATATATCAAGTGCTTTTTTGACATCCAAAGATGCTGGCTTCATCGACTACCTACCTGTAGAGGTATGATCTTACCAGAAAATATATCTGCTGTTCTTTTAGTTGTTTGAGATCTAAAGGGTTAGGATATAAAGTTCCACAATATATGATGTATTTATTCAATATACATTAAAAAATGTACCTGGCGACACTATGTTTGGTTCAATTCTGTCTATTACAATGGTGAAAGAATAATTGCCTGCTGAATCTGACTGGCTCCTGATGGATGCACAGTATGTGTTCACACTGGAAAGGAAAGCAAACTCCCTGTCATTGGGATTCACACCACTGCACACAAAGAAATGTGAGCGCTGCATTTAACCCATCACCAAAGTGAACAGTGGGCAGCTTTGAGTGCCCAGGGAGCAGTGAGTGGGGACGGTGCCTTGCTCAGTGGACCCATAGCAGTTGGTGGTTTTGAACCTGGAACCCCCCGGACCCCACTCCGGTTTCGTAACCACTTGGTCACAACTGACCCATTTTTTTTTTTTTTTGGATGAAGGAAGGTAAAAGCGCTGCCTGATGAAAATTCAATATGTGAATGAAGCACAACCTCTCACCTACTTGTTCTTGAAGGCATGTGGTACACTTCTGTGCTCAGTTAGCTTAATGTTGCCTCGTGTCTCCCCTTAGGTCACTTTTAACATTGTTTAGGTCCTGGTTCATTAAAATGATTTGTCTTGTTCCAGGTCTTGTATGATAAAAATGAAATCACTGTCATAAAAGTTTTTTTTTTAGTAAAAATAACTGCTTATATTACTGCTTTTCTCAAAAGGCTCAATTCCGGATGAACTACATGTAGTAGTAGCAGTAGTAGGCGGAGTAATAATGATAATAACTATTATTAAAAATAGTGTTAGTAGTAGTATTAAGAGGTATATTAAAAAAGTACTGCCACAGTTACATAGATTTACCTGTGACTGAATTCATGTACTTCCAGCACTGTTGTTAAAATACTAATACTGGGTAAATTTAACACTGGGTAAAACATTTAGTATGTTTTCTGTTTCATTTTATGTTTTACAATTTTTTGAGTAAAATGAAGTCTAGCCAGAATTTACTTTTTGTCTTGACTGGCTAGAGCAGTGCAAGGACAGCTCTCTTTACTAACTTAATTTAAACCGCAGTTCAAATCAGTTTTCAAGGCTACAGGTTGGGTTTTGTTGATTTTTGAAGTTTTAAAAAGCTTTCTGACCTTTACTGGTATTGCAAAAGTTAACAAACAAATCCAAATTTTACCAAAAAAAAGTAGTCCAGCATAATTGAAAAAAATATATAGACAATAAAAGTGAATTGTGAAATTTATTTTACATGTCATCTATATTTTTAAGAATTTTTTCCAAAGTCAAATAAATTAATCTAATCTGGTCCAATCCAGTCTAAAATGACCTGGCCAGTGTCCATTGTTTATCAGTAATAGAGGCGTAATGTTTCCTGGATAAACTTTGTTTATGACATTTAGTTTGATAATAGGTCATTTCCAACTCTTATGACTTGAAATTTCCTCATTGACATATTTTACCGCGGATGCGATAATGCTGGAGATACGGTGTGCATCGATTTCTACTCAGTAACCGTTTAAACTAGTTGACTAAACTGTAGCGAGTGTCACAAAAAGTATCTCACATTCAGTCTTTTCTTAGTTTGTAGAAAGCTACTTTTTAATGTTTGTGTGTGACTGTGGCTGCAGTTTGCTGCTGGGACAATGACAGGGTGCGCCACAGCCTCATTACTCACAGCTCCTGAGCCAAACAAGCCCTAGTGCCACCTCTCCCCCTCTCTCCCTTACTCTCTCCCTCTTTTTTTTCCTTTCTCTCACCCTCACTTTCTCTCGCTCTCGTTCTCCCTCTCTTGCTTCATCTCTGTCTTCTTCTCTCGTCCTCCACATCGCCCATTAGAGAGTGCTGATGGAACATTTTTTTTTTTTTTTTTGCAGAAAGGAAAATATACACTTACACACACAGGCACAAAAACACACACGCACAAGCCGTAGCTGTAGAGAAAGGGATTGTTGACAAGGGCAGAGACGCGTTGTTGTTTTATATAAGGGATGCATTTGTCTGTTGAGGACTGACTCGCTTAACTGGCTGCCAAAGCCCCCTGTTTCACTACATATCTCCCTCACTCTGTTGTCCTATGTTATCCTACCCATCGGTGCTGCTTTGTTATTGGCAGGTCAGAGAAATTGAAAACTCTATTTTAGATACAGCAGATGAATAAATCTAATATTTTTAAACAAATGCTTTAAGGTCAAATAGAAAGGACATTTTTTTGCAAAATTTTTGCAATTACAGCAATGTGCCTCGTCAGCAGAAGAAAAACGATTTCTACAACTATGCACTCACCTTTATTATTTGAGCAGTATCTTTACAACCACTTCTGCAGAGGTTCTAGGGTCAGTCAGTCAGTCAGTGACATTAGGGTGACGGCTCTCACAACTTAGTTCGTCCCATCCTAGTGACAGAGTTTCTTTCATAAACTCCGTTAACCCTGACAGACTGTCGTTCTGACAAGATGACTGGAGATCAGTGGCACGCTCATCCCTTGAAGTGGCTCCAGGTGTCACTCCAAGGGTACCCGCCCTGTTTGATCTACTGTTGAGTGCCTGTCGGGCAACGACACACTCTGATTTCCCCGTCAGAGGGGAAAGAGCCTCTCCTGTCCAAAAGTTCTACTGCTACTTTTGAGTGACAGCAAAAGCAGAGACATTGACATGCATTGGCAGCATCAGACCAAACTGTAGCCACAACCATCAGGAAATGGCCCTTTTTAAAAAAAAAAAAAAAAAAAAAGAAAAGTTTTATTATTTCCCAGCCCAAGCATGGCTGATATAGGAAACCAATTCACACACCCCACTGCCTATAGTGGTGATGTTGATTTGATATGCCAGGGCCCCAGTAGCCTAAACAGGAGAGCAGAAAAGAAAATAAACACCAGATAAAAACAAACCATTTAATTCTAACATGCTGTGGGCCTTGTCTTGTGCAGAACAAAAACCATCTTCTTCAACATCTTCAGATGCTGTCCAAAGGAGGTCCCTGTATTCACTGAAGAGCTGCACAAACAAAAAAAGACAGATGAAACAAAATGGAGGAACAGGGATATATATATATATATACTTTTTTTTCTAAGCAAACATAGATGCCTCTATCTTCCCTCTCTTGCCTTCTACCCCCACCTACTGTGAGCTTCTGTGGAAATTACAGGTGAGATCTCAGTCTGTGGCAGGGCCTGCCTTTCGTCTAGAGGGAGAAAGGGGAAGATGGGGTAGGGAAAACTAAGAAGGAGAGGAAAAGAGATTCATGCTTTGCACTACTGCTGTGTTGTTTGTGTTGCGCACTCTTTCCTTTGTGTGTCTGGCGATAACTTATTCAGCACAGGGCCATTCATCCAGGGGTTGAGCGCGGGCGTCCGTCAAGACGGAAAATAATGAGGCGACAGCAGCGCAGAGGATAGCTCTCTCCTTCTGTCTTGGTTGGCTCCCCCCTCCTCTTGCTCCTTCTCTCTTTTCCATCTTCTCCTCCTCCTCCTAGCCTCCCATTATCACTCGATTTAAATAGATAATAGGGGGCCTTCTTCAGGACATTTTGAAGCAATTAGAATCTATCACATTGTCTCCTCTCCGGCTGTCACCCCCTCCACTCCCACAGCACGCACAGATATCGCGGATACTTCTAGGCGTAGTATGCAACAGCTGCATAGAATATTGTGGAATGTCGTTGCCATTGGTGTCAAAATTCATGTCACGAAGGAAAAGGTGCTGGTTTGTAACTGTACCTGTGTGCCATCTCTTCCATTATTAGCCACGAACGGACACAAAGTAACTCAGCTAAGAGAAGAGTTTCACTCCAGAGCTGCATTGCATTCCAGAATAAAGTGGCTCTTGCACTCTACTTCCTCCCGCTCAAGTCTCATTTAAAACTGGTTCCTAACATATTTGTACAGTTCATTTGTTGGACTGGGAACTCAAAGTGGTGTCCAGTAGCCAAGCCTGGTTTGAGAAAATTTCCTTAAAATGTCACATTTTCTAAAAAAAAAATCCTAGTTGTCATACTTTTTTTGTATTTGATAGATCTTACGACAAATTATTTAATTATGATGTTTTCTTTTCTTTTTAACGAGAACAAAATACATTAAAAATAACTCAACGACTGTTGACACAGTTGGATCTGCACGTATATTGGGAGAACATTTGTCAAAACTTACAGGATTCCTGTCGATATGGAAAAGTTTGACTGGGTTTAGACTTTTTTTTTTTTTAAAAGTACCTCACCCTTGCATTTTGACAGCTTAGTCAGCTCCATGTCCCTTAACCAATCCTCATGGATGGGTAGATGGATGGATGGATGGTTGTTGTACCCATTATTTTACCCCACAGACCAAGCCAATTAGAGTCGGTTTATAGAACACTGTAAACCAGAGCTGGACAAGGTACGACCAGAAGTGGCCCGTTTGGCATTTTAAACTGGCCTTTGAAAAATTTTGTGAAAACCCATATTTCTAACATTTAAGTCATAAACCCTTGCTACCCAAGTCAACAGATATTATTTGTAAATCATTGATTTGTATTTAACGTTTTTGAGGATGTTTTCATGTTGGTCGAGTGATATTTGAACAATTAGGAATATTTATATTTGAAAGAATGAAAAAACAGTAATGAAATGACTGTGGATTCCTAAGAAAACATGATGCGAGATGTCCAAATATGATGGATGGGACCTCGTCTCTGACAATGACAATGCAGTAACAGATAAGTTAAAAATTAATATATATGGATGGCTGACACTTCTAAATGATTCCTGTAATGCCCAGTAGATGGCATAGAAAATTAAGAGCCTTGTAGCTGTTTGACTTCCATGTGCCATTTATCTGACCAAAGCCCCAAACAGTAGTCTCATGCCTACTGTAGGCTATATTATCCAACAAAAAATGAATGTTTCTTGTAGAAACGCCTCACAGAAATAGGCAATGTTGTAGATTGTGTTTGCATCAAAAAAGTTGGTGAAGTGCACACAGTTTTTCTGATGTTCTTGGCACCCCTCTGATCTCTTTTTAGAAGTGCCCAAGTGCTTGAAATATTTACAAATGTTCATTTTGTTTTTTTGTGTTTTTTTTTTGCAGTTTTTATATATTTATTATTTTCTTTAAGGCCATCAATCGTGTACTGTTTGTGTGAGTGTTATCCCAACCAACCCCCAGGATTGTGCAGTACAGCAAATGACAGTACTCGGTTGCCATGTTGTTGACAGCATAAAAGATCTCCTTTATCACAGTCGTCCTAACAGAAAAAGAGGACAATTTTTTTTTTTAAGGAAAAGGTTGAAAGCCTAGGCATTTGTAGATATTTGGATTTAAGAAGAGCTCCTGTCAAAATGCCCCAGCAGCAATGTCCAACACTGACTCCTTTTATAGTTTTCAGAGAAAAAAATGTCTGTAACTTTTGTGTTCTTTTTTTTGTCCATAGACAACCTTATGTTTGATATGTAAAAAAAATATTTATGTTGTCTGCAAAATTCTGATTGCTTAAAAGTCAAGGGCTTTACAGACAGAACATAACTCATTTTTATTATTTTATATGATTATTTTTATTATACACTATTTTAATAATGTCATTTATCAGAAGTTCATCATTTTAAATGTACCTTCTTTTTGTTGGCATCAATCACATTCATTATAATAAGGACTTATTTAAACATTTAAAGATGTTTAACATTTAACATTGTGAAATTAATTCTGTCTGTATATTGATCCTGTTAAAGCTGGCTGCTGTCTGAAAAACACAATGCACTGCACTGCAGCAACTTACATTTTGAAAATGTATTCACCAATGCACTTTGTCCATCAAAAAACCTCTAAAGCAAAAACAGCTATATCTGTATTACGCGTTAGGGTTTCCCCAGTTAATTGCCTTTTTTGCATCTTGATTACTATAGTATTCCAAAATATTACTTTTTTTTCTATCTTCTCACAATTTGCCTATTAATGTTTGTTATTCATTTTTAAAAATCACATCTTCTTGCAGAATGCCAGGCATGTGTTTGTTTCTGCATGTGACAAGCAGAAACAAAATTTGAAAAAAAATTTGGGAAAAGTCTGGGTACTTATTTCTGACTTGATCCCAGACAGGACCAGGAAATATGACAGGTTGCAATTCTAGTCTGGTACAAAATACTTAAATATTTTTGTCCTAATGCTGCATTCCAGTGAAAGCAACATCTAAACATGTGTCAGAGTTTGTTTTTTTCTTTTGATGGAATCCCCAAATGATTACGTGTGGTAGCCAAAATCATAAGGACAAAGCAGAGTTATTCCACAAAGGACTGCGGAACCCTGATGAACCTTGGGCACATTGATTTTAAATTTAGTCCCAGGGCCTTTGGACTATATTTTAGTTTCTTTAAAAATAGATGGTATCCAGTTAATCCCTTGGGGAAGTTTTCTCCGTTTTTTTTTTTCTTTCTAGAAGGCTTCTTTCTCATCTGTATTATTGTGTAAATTATACCTACATAACCTTAAATTTAATTGGGAGTCAAAGGCAACACGTTTTAAGTGGTGGTTAGGTCCGCTCCAACATAATCTGCGAAAGATAAAATTTAATCTTTAAATGGGAACCTCATCATTAAGTTTTGTGTCTGAAATTTTCCTGGAGTCAAGTGCAGTGCACTTTCAAATCCTGGGCCTGGCTTGGGTTTTGGGGAGTGAACCAGCCATGCAAGGCTGGTAATGACAGGTTCCGTGTTGCCCGTGGCTTGTGGCCTGTTTCACTGTTTGTTTGGAGAGTGGTGCTCGTCCGTGAACTGCTGGCCCAGCTGGAAGGAGTTCTGTTGCCCCTTTGGCCCTAAGGCTGGGGGTTGTTTGGCCCTCACCAGCTAAGCAGACTGGCATTTAGTAGCGGAGGATAAGGACGACAGGGAGTCGGGGAGGGGGCTTCGACAGAAAGAGAGGGGAGGTTTAGAGAGGAGTAAGGCTCTTGGCTAAGCACCCTATTGCTAGGTCAGGCCGGCTGCCAGCTGGAATGAAGACTTCCCTACTCGCACCACAATCTTCACGTCTCTTTGGCGACAGCGATCTTAGTTTGCACCTCGAGGGTCAACATCATCCCATCGCAATCCCTCTCAACTTGACCAACCTTGTTCCCACAGTACATCTTTGTTAGAAATTGATAAAATGGAAAAAGTAACTCTTAAATCTGCTTCATTTGTGCACATCTAGAGACCTTAAACATTTGGTTTTAATGCATGACCTACATTCTACCTGACATATGTCCCAGCCTGGTAACTGGAATGAGCCTCAAACAAACTTAACTTAGTGCACAACTTTAATTCATAGTCTTAGAACTATTGTCTCATATATTTAGAACACCTTTGTTTATTGTCCCAGTGTTTGCTTGTTCACATGGGTACATCCTGTCAGTCATCATGCACACTTTAACCCCAACCCTGTATTCTGATGGCGCCATGGCTAACATTGCTTTAGTGTTGAAGGGAAGTTGTGAGGACATTGATGTGTTGGCCTTACATCCTGGTGTGACTTTCCCAGCCTGTTTGTGGAGCCCGCCAATCCCCTCACTCTCCTCAGCTGACCTGAAACGCATCAGCGAGTATCACACCCGTGTGTGGAGCCAGATAACCCAGCCAGCAACAAATGTTTTCCAATAGCTACAGTACCATTGCATTATCATTGAACGTAGCGCTAGATCTTTAACCTCTGACTGAATTCTTACTTTATTTCCCTCAAGAAAGACTGATTTATATAAAAGATACTATTTCAGCCCCCACCTCATCTAAAAGTTTCCTTGTGGTTTTGCATTTCAGAACAGACTTAACATGAACCATTTTCGTAAACACTGGTTTCATTTCACCAATCTCTAATTACATTGTTGGGTAAAGACTGAAGTCGAGACTTGGACCATGTTAGAAAAGTATATAAAGAGATGCCACGGCTGTAGAAAAGTGGACTTGGACTGTACAGAAATACTGTTTATAAATACTACTTAATGAGAGCAACAGTTTAAGACCCTTGGAAATGTATTATTATATGATATCTTGAATATTTTGCATCTTTCATCCGATACTTGTAGCTGAGATCATGCTATGCAGTGAATTTGATCTCAGTATTTCTTTTGCTGAGTTAAAGATGCTGACGTTCTCTATAAGGGACGGACAAGGACGGACAGGATCAAAAATGAATGTATGTAGGGGGACAACACAGACAGGAAGGTTTGGAAAAAAAGCTAGAGAAGCCAGATTGAGATGGTTTGGACATTTTTAGAAGAAGGACAGGTAGAAGAATGCTCGAGATGTAGCTACCAGGTAAGAGACGAAGAGAAAGGCTAAAGAGGAGATTTATGGATGCAGTGAAGGAGGACATGGAGGTATTTGGAGTTAGAGTTGAGGATACAGAGGACAGGCTGAAATGGAAATTGTTGACTCACTGCGGCAACCCTGAAAAACGGACAGAAGTCGACAGAAGAAGAAGATTTATTTTGCTGAATTGTCTTTTTTTGACACAAAATAACATGATTTATTTTAAAACATATACATTACTCACCTGAGTTTTAGAAAAACTCCAACTTCATGCCATAAAAATAATTTCAGTTCAAAAAGTCAGAAACACCCACTGAATAATTGCAGATGTATACAAAACGATGGGTTGCGTTCCAGTTGCACAGGGTTGCAGTGTATTATGGTGCTATAAAGATAAACATTGTAGCCCAGAGATGTGGACGAGCCTTGTTCCTGCTCTTTGACAAAGGCGGCTGTGAGGTCGTGCCCCAGGCTAGGACTATCAGAGCCATCAGGCCAGCACAGACACAATATAACAACAAGAGTGTCAAATAATAGTGTCGACAGTGAGATTGTTTGGCTTCATTTGTACAAGGAATGTCCACAGTTTAATGGCAGCGTGTCGCTGACTATTGACTAAGTGGGTGAGATTTGAGCCTGTCCGTCTTTTGTTTGTCCGCTGTAGAATGGTTGTCTCAGTGTTTATTTTTAAAACATTTGCCCTTCTCAAACTTTTAAGATGTCAGAAAGGTCAGTTGTCAGGACTAGTTGGCCTTAAGAAATACAGTAGATGTGGGAGGTGTCACGGTAACTTGTGTTTCACTGCTCTTTTCCCTTTTTGCCATGTAGTGAGACCTGTATTAGTCTTGTTACAAATATCCAGAGTATTTTCCTCCTTGTTTATTAAGCATTTTAAAGTTCACAGACTTGTCAGGTTTTTTGTATCGGTGTATTGCTTGAAGTCCGCATTATTGTAGAATCGCTGTCCCCAAGCTGAACTCCTGAATGCGGTTTTAGTCTGTTCTCAGTGATCTGGTGTCTGCAGTTAGAGTCTTTTACAGACATAAATGTTTGAACGTGCCTCTCTTTTCAAATAATCAAAAGGTGCAGGGAGGAGATCATTTGTTTTATTTGTGCTGAGTGAATGTACAATTCTGTGAAGGTTTTATACCAGGCCTCTGGATGCTTCTTGTCTTCTGAACTGTCAGAATGTCTGTTACCATTGAGCCAACTCTGCCACGTTTTACCCTGCGTGTTTCAGCACTTCCTTTACCTGACTGGTTGGATAAAATGATTTCTCCTCTACCCTCTTCTCCTAAAGTCAGAATATTGCTTCCTCCTCCACTACGCCACGTTCCCCTCCTGCTCCTCTAACGGTAAACGTTAAGATCCAGGAGTGGATCAATGCCTGTTATCCTTTGATGTGCCAGGATGCATTATGAGGGCTGAGTTCTAATTTGAGCAGAAAGCTCGGGATCAATGTTGTCTGTAATTGCCTGACACAGGGATGGGTGTGAGACTTTATTATCATTAATATTTAGACATGATGTGGGAGGAACCAGCCAAGGCTAAATGTACAACGGCGGTGCGAGCCTTTGATCTCCGCAGATAAGCAGATCGATAAGGGTTTGGGAGGGGTTTGGAGGGCTAGTGAAGGAAAAGGGGTCGCAGGAGTGTGGTGAGCTGGTCGAAACGAATAACAGAGGCTTTTTCCCTGGTTTCCATCGAATTTCTCGCAGAAGTTTTCCTTTTTGCCCGAGAAGGTCATGCCAGACTGCCATCATCCATATAAATAACAGCAGGGCAATATTGTTGGCAATGTTAACATTTGAAGCTAAATATACCGGGGTGTTTTTGCGACCAAAACAGATGAAAACGACGGCACAGATTGGTTTATTTAAATAGTCTTTTAAGCATTTCAGAAAGGCTTCAGGTTTGGCAGTGAAATACAGTAGAATGATAATAGTTATTTCATCTTTGTCTTGGTGGCAGTGTTCATGGTCCATTGTTCTGGCAGACATTACAGAATATGATAAAAAAAAAAAAAAAAAAAACCCAACCCCACAGGGATCAGGGTTTTTCCTCGGTGTCAGCACACACAAGATAATGTCACTTAATCTCTCAGGTTAAAGAAGAGGGTTTAAGTTTGTGAAGTAACACTCCCTGTCACCTAGTGTGACCAGAGGCAGCTGGGAATATCCCCTATATCCATGGAGAGTAAGGACACCCTGATACTCTGAGGCGGCCATGCAGAAGTTCAATTCCAACCCTTCTGTTTTTGTCAGCCAGTTCCCCAAGGACTGATACCTTAATCATTGTACTTAGCGAGACAAAGATAGGTAACAGGTCACACAGTAGCAGGTGTGTTAGTTTTCACCGCTATGACCTGCTGCCTGATGTCAGGTCACAGGTAGAAACCCTAATATCTAGGCCAGTGAGACCACCATGGTGTGGAAATGTAAAGGTAAATCAATAGCAGACCTGGTCAAACTATGGCCATTTAATCAAGCCAGCTAAGCTTACACAATTTAATTATATTATCATTATATATATAAGCCTCTTCGCTGCACTGCCCTCATTTCCCCAAAATAGTTGGTGTGGATGATAAAAGTATTTAACCTTCATGCATGATTTTTTTTCTCATCATTTATCTTAGTTGTCATCAATTGGACTTCTTCTTTGAATTGAAAGACATTTCATTCCTCAACTGAAGAACTTCATCAGTTTCTACTCTTCACACCAGTGGTGAAGGGGGTGGTTTAGAACAGTGGTCCTCAAGCGCTGGGCCGGGGACCGGTGCCGGTCCGTAGGTGAATTGGTGCCAGGCTGCAGAGAAATAATGTTTCCTTTTGGCCCCATCTATATTACTTCCACTTGATCCATACCCATATCAACAAAAGAACTGACCAATAGAATGGCTAGGATTCCATCATCAATAATGCAACTATATTTGATTAGGGAATATTTTCTTAGCGTAGACAACAACAATAAACTCAAAATGATGCAGAGTCACTGATACAAGATTCTAACCTTGTATTCCCGTCTGGTAGGAGGAAATTAATTCGGGTAGGAAGATTTTATAGGTAGGAAAATATTTCAGAACGCCAGAAATTTTTATTTTATCAAAGGGTATATATCTGCCACAACTTAACGACTGATTTGTGACAAAAGTACTAGACATTTAACTGTGCAGCAAAAAGGTTGGGGAAAACCTAGAAATTGAATAACAAGAAATTGATGAAGTTCCTCAGTTGAGGAATGAACTGCTTTCAGCATAATATATCTTAGTTAACAAATCATCAATCTATCTAATCGTTACCCTGCCTCAAAGGACAAATTCCATTATCCATGGTGGCACAGTACTTAATATATTTGCACACAATACAAATATCTGATGAAATATATAATTTCAAATTGGTATTATGTTATTATTAAATGACTCATATTCAGGGTTTTTTCATTGTCATCATCTTCTTGAGAATTCTCTGCTCCAAATAGTAGAGCAGCTTCTCTGGTTCTTTGCATCATCCATATATTTTATTTGTGTTTTCTGCTTACTGCTCATGAAGCACTACAAAAATATGTACAATGCTAATTAATCCTATAAGGCTAGCTGTTCCTTATACGTTTTTTTTTTTTTTTTTTTGCTCTGACAATTTTGTGCACCAAACTACAATAGTCTAAACTACATACAATAGTATAATCCAGCGCTAACAAATAATTTTTTAGGAAAAATCCACTTTAAAAAAAAAGTATGTAAGCTCATTTAATTAAATGTATTTAAATATATCGAGTACATTAGATATACATACATATTTGTAATTCCCTTTGTGCAGTTGTGCAGTTGCACAGTAGATACTTGCACATGACATTCCTCTTTTGTCTGTACATTCTTAGCCTTTCATTCAACTGTACACTGCACATTGTGCATTGACTTGTACCATTGTGGGGAATCTCATGGTTGTGCAACAAATGGTCCATTACATAACATTATGGTCATTATTCCTGGCCCGGCAGTGTCAACACACACGTTCACACTAACTACTCCATTCATTGTGTGTACAGTATAACCAACGTGAGCTTACCAAAGACCAAGTTGCGTTCTCGGGTTGTGACTTTTAAATCCCTGCTTAACTCAGCGTGACAAAAAACACGGATATCCTGAGAGAAAAGAGTTGACATATGCTATGGTGAAGCCTGAAAACATTCTGGGGTTATTTTTTTTTGCCCTACTGCAATTCCTTGGCTGGACCCCCATGTTCTGCTTCAGCCTCTTGAAAGAAGTTTGTCTTCTGACAGTTATTGTTAAAGTTATCTCATTGTTTTTCTGTTCTTTGTGTTCCGTCTCCTGTGCTTGAACATGTGTGCAGTGCACGTCTGTGATTCTAAATTGCGCCGCATATGAGTGCGTCTGAGCTTAGGCCCAGATTTTTTTGTGTACTGCGTGTGTGCGCGCGTGCACAGCTGAGGATGTGCGAGGAGGGAGCGAGATAAGAAGGAGATGAAGAGTCGTTCAGAGGAGCGTTCTCACACAGAGGCGTCCCCATCTGTTCGCCAGGGCCTAATTGTTCCTGGGTGTGAAGACATAGAAAAAAGAGAGAAAAGCAACTGTACTCGTCCCCTGTCCCAGAGTTATTTCTGTAACATTAAAAGAGCACCACCAGCGCGCTCCAGATTATTGCCATGTAAATAATGGCACTTGGCTCGATTCCCTGCTAATGAATGTCAGTTACTCTTCCAAACGAGGATTAATTATCGACCGCAGACCCCTTTTTCCTCCCACAGGGAGCACGATGCAATTAGCTGCCAAAAGATGGCTGCTAATATTTGTATTTTTTTAAACGCATCTATATGTACGTTCTTGTGCATATGTTCCTGTGACACGGTGGATAACCCACCAATTAATTGTCTACTTTATTCCATGGTAAAAAACCAAGAGAAACCTGCGTTAGCATAAGAGCTAGAAAGGCCTGCTTTTTTTTACTCAGAATATAAAGGTTTGTGTTGGATGCTGCTGTAGGACATTGTTGTTGTGAAACCAGGGGGAAAGAGAGAGTGGAGCTGCTTTAGAGCCAGTGTCCTGGTTGCAAAATAAGGCCAGAAAAACAAACACGAGCCTCAAATTAGATTCCCCAAAACATAGCTTTCCCTCTCATTTTACACACCACTGTGGCCAGCAGACCAGAATAGAATGACCCGTGAAATCTGCTACAGATCCTGAGTGGCATAGTCATTTGAATACTGAAGAAGAAGAAGAAACTGAACTGTGGATCTATCAACTGAGCCATTTACTTTTTTAGAGAAAAGTCTTTCATTTTTAAATTGCACCCCAACTCATGCTAAGTCACTGGTGAGACTGGTCCGGCCTTCTGAAAACCCTTTTTTTTTTTCATCTCTACTGTCTGTCTATCTCTAATTCCAGCTTCACCTGTCTCTTCTTTACTCCTTTACTCCCATGAGTCACCCAGTCTGACTCAAACTGCTCCTGTTGCTATTGGATGTTTGAACTGATGCACTTAACCCAAATGAAGGAGGAGACGGGGATGAGTGTTATTTCTGTTGACATGGGCACCGTTTGAGTTGTGGACCCCCTCTGGAGAACCTAAGACTTTGATAATGCTGCCTTCCTTTAAGGGGTTAAATTTCTGCGGGTGCCAATACTTGATAGAAAATATGAAGAGAATTCCTTTTTTAAAACTTTAAACAGGAAACCATGTATTTTAAAGTAGTTTCTTTAAAGTATATCTTTATAAATAAACAACCCAAGTCAAGACTGGTCGGGTCATCACACTAGTTAGTGTTCTCCAACCTTTTTCACGTCACGGACCAGTGAAATGTCTCGTACTATTTTCACGGACCGGTCGTTAAGTTGTGGCAGATAAATACCCCTAAAAATTAAATTTATTGGTCTTTTCTTAAATATTTTCCTACCTGAATTAACTGTGCATGGACACGACAAAGATTTCTACAGTGCACACAGCCTATAACTTGCTGCTACCAGACCAGTATAAAAAGTTAGAATCTTTTATCAATGACTCTTTTTGAGTTTATTGTTGTTTTCTTCACTGAGAAAATATTTCCTAATCAAATATAGTTGCATTATTGATGATGGAATCCTAGCCATTCTATTGTTCAGTTCTTTTGTTGATATGGAGATTCAGTTCTTTTGTTGATATGGGTATGGATCAAGTGGAAGTAATAGACAGATGGGGCCAAAAGGAAACATTATTTCTCTGTGGCCCGGCACCAATTCACTCACGGACCAGTACCGGTCCTCAACCCAGTAGTTGGGGACCCCTGTTGTAAGTCACGCTATCGAATGAACTGGAGAAGATAGATCCAAGTTAAGAAGTTGTTGATTTAGAAATTATTTCTACAGCATTTCCAATCATTGTCATTTTTTAAAAAATATTCTTTTTTCCTTTTCACCCTTTCCCTTTTCTTACTCCCCCTCTCTTCTCGAGGGAGGGTGAGGGGCATGCTCCAGGCTGCAGCGGGTTTAACAGGTTCCAGGGAGCACAGGAGTAATTTTAGATGTCGTTCGTTTCATCATCTCCTGCTGTCAGAAGTTTGTTTCTGAAGCAGGTGCCTGAAAACTCACTTCCTCAGATGATGTGTCACGGGTGACACTTTGTTGAGCAGTTGTGTTTCACTGTGGTGGATTTTACATAGTGGAAATAAACAGGGATGGAAAATGGTGATCTCCCTTTTGTGTTAAACCACAGCTTTGTCACAACTTGGGATCTATTTGTGCAGTGTCTGGGGAAGTTTCAGGATTTGTAGTGTTATTTTAATTTGGGCAACAAATACTCTAGTCAAGAAAGAAAACAAGTAACAATGAAAGATGAAGTAATGATTTTTATTATATAAATGTATAAGTAGTATAAATAAGTAACAAGTTGAGCACAAACAAGTTAAACTTATTTAGAGGTAATAACCACAATTGACAGGGGGCAGTGGTGGCCTAGTGGTTAAGGAACCAGACTGGGGTCTGTAGGCCTCCAGGTTCCAATCCACCAACTGCCAAGTTACCACTGATGTCCACTGAGCATGGCACTGTCCCCACTCACAGCTCCCCAGGCGTTCAGAGCTGCCCACTGTTCACTCTGGTTATGGGTTAAATACAGAGATGACATTTCGTTCACAATGAGAATAAGTTTGATTAAAAAAAATGATGAAGTATTTAGTATTAAAGTATTAAGTATTAAAGACACATTTTATTAGTTTAATGAACTTTGCACAAGTTGTTCGCACAAGTTGTTAAACTTTATTGAGGGAGTGTAGGGTAAAGAAATGGCAATTATAAAGTTTACAAAGACACATCATATATATACATAAACACAGAGTATATTCTATATATGTATATGTGTATATTTATATTGTCAGAGACTTGTTTAGCAAATATAATACGAGGTTTCATAGAGTTAAAGCACTCACCAGTAAAAAAAAAAATGTCCTAATGCTGTCCTTTAGAGAACGTCTTTTGCTTTTTTTACACAATGCTCAGTTGTACATGGACTTGTTCTCAGAAAATGTGGTTTTAACATCTTCCTCTTTTGGGGAGTGTCAGCGTGCACAAGGAAATGAGTGAATAAACAGTCAAGTAACCGCAGACCCCCGTGGAACGAACCCCGCTGGATGTGGGCCAGGCAGGCAATTTTTCTAGCGCAGCTTCGGAAAGGTCCACAGCACGTCAAGCCGGCTTAGGCAGTCAGACTGTCTGCACATTTCTGCCACTGATGGCATACCAGGGGCGCCATTTTCCTCTGTGAGACAGACAAGCTGGAGGATCTGATTGGCTTTCTGCCAAAGTGCACTCACAAAGGATCCTTTGACAGCAGGTCAGTCGGTTAACCAAGCAGTAGGCAGCGAGAGAGAGGGATAAGCCAGAAACACAACAACTCATTTTCACCTCTTCACCCTTCCGCTTCATTATTAAAGAGGTTGCAGTCTCTTAACATTGATGAATATATACAAATGCTCTTTTTCAGTCTTTTTTTATTGATAAGTGACCAAAAGGGACTAATGGAATATAGTGATAGGAATATGTCAAGATTGTTCACATCAACAAATGTGAGTTTATAAGTAAATATGACTTGTTTGCCGTCTTTTGAGTTGTAAACCGACATTGCATCGAGGCGGGTATTCTGCACATTAGTGGTCTTCGTACAAATAGGTGTTATAAATCAAAGTGATAATAATTATAAAGCCAATGTGACCATTCTTGGTGAGACGTTACAATGAAATATATAATTCATGCCGTAGCGTTGCCGACGGTGCTTTGCATCTCACATGTTCATCGCGGAGCTCCATAGGAGCTGAGGCTTTAGCGTAAATAGCTGCTGATGTTCTCCTGTATGCACTTGGCTCATTATCTCTCCAGTCCAGGCCATGAGTCTCAGCTCCTGCTGCCTGTCTCCTCCCCTGTGTACCAGACACTTTGCATACGACTGATGTTTAAATGCTGCATTGTTAGCTGACGTGGGGTAGCCCTTTGCTGACCCAGGAGGTATTTGCTTGTTTGATCATGGGGCAGCAGTTTTAATGTATCAAAACAGCACCGCTCCATAAAGCCCCCAACATAGGTGGAGAGAGAGGGCAAAGCTGGGAGAATCCATTGGCTGTAGGCCCGACACTACAGAAAGAATGTGAACATTGGAAGGTTGGTCAGCAAGGCTGGAGGGGACACTGCTGACCCTGCACTTCCATTGATGCTGCGATGGTGGGTGGTGGTATTTCAGGGAGGTTTTGTGAGGGTTGTGGCAAAGACAGAGAACAGGGCTCCATTGATGAGAATATTTCCATCACTGCAGCTTTGTGTGTGTGTGTGTGTCATCTTTTTGATAACCGTCCTGCATGAAAACATTAGCATTCGTTTCTCCTCTGTCTTCACTCAATACACTATTATTCATCCTCCACTCTGATTTCCATCATCTGAAGCAGTGCCCCAATTGACGAGGATTTTTCAAGTGCACACAGTCCATAACTTTCTGATACCAGAGCAGTATGAAAGGTTAGAATCTTGTATCAATGACTCTGCATCATTTTGAGTTTATTGTTGTTGTCTTCACTGAGAAAATATTTCCTGCTCAAATATAGTTGCATTATTGATGATAGAATCCTAGCCATTCTACCGGTCAGTTCTTTTGTTGATATGGGTATGGATCAAGTGGAAGTAATAGCTGCAGATGGGGCCAAAAGAAAAGATTTTTTCTCTGCCGTCTGTCACCAATTCACCCACGGACCGATCCCGGTCCCCGGCCCAGTGGTTTGGTACCACTGATCTGAAGGATTTATTTTTGAGAAAAGTTTTCAAAACTGTAATGTTGAATCATGCTACCATTAATCAACAAATTTCCCTGGTTACCTTTTTTTGTGAGCATTTGAGGTAGCAAACTGAAAACTCACTTGTCGGAAATATCGCCTTGTTTTTCCATCTTTGTCACTGGACAAAGGAGTTTTACTGTTTGCTGATGGTAGAAAGAACCCCGAGAAAGAAAACACAGGGACACAATCTGTTTACAAGTTTCTCTTTAAGCCTGGAGACTTGTGCATCAAGACCCTGTCTGTGCTGATGCCGAGCAGACAACGGCCCTGTAAAAGAAAAATATTGAATACCCATGCAACTTTCTAGCCTTCGTAGGCTGTTCCTTACCCTTCTTTGCCCTTTTTTTTTTTCCTCTGCCTGTCCTCTCCTTCACTCTTTGGTTCTTTTCTTCTGGGGAAGTCTCAGTGCTGCAGTGACCACAGATACCAAGGGTAAGAAAGCAGTAAGAAAATCCATTCGCTCACCTAGATCATTAAAATTTGATGGTCAGCTCCCCCATGAATTTCCCAACGTATTCCATGGAGGTTCTGTGATGTGTGAAGCGTCTAGATACAGGACACAATTCAAAAGACTTGGTACAGCACCAGGACTTCTATAACCAGGTGGACTAGATTAACCATAATAAGCATGTAAAGTCATAACTATAAACAGTCTCATCATCTATAGTTACATAAATACATTAACCTTGAAATTCCCCCCTGGTTAATTATGTTATCATGCTTTAGATTACCTCCACATTATATGTATACACACATATATCTATAAGTCAAGTAGTGCAGATCCTCCAGAGGCTTCACAACTGCATTGTGCAAATATGGATTGGCTGTTGCATTTTCAAAAAGTCCCAGAGCAGCTTCAATGCCCCTTGACTTTTGAACCAGGGTTCGCACAAAAGCTGAGGTGAAGCGATGATCTGCATCTCTCATGACGCCTCACGCCCACGCAGCTGCCGAGAAAAAGAGAGCGAATGCCATATGAGTTTACATCTCGCCACGGAAGCAGGAAAATATACCGCAGCAGCATTCTAATATGATTAACTCAGGATGTCATCCTCAGCTCCTGTCTTTAGCCCTACTTCTTTTTTTCTTTTCTATTTTTCCCCTTACTTTCATTGTCTTCTTCACCTGCATGTACCTCAGTTCTTTTCCTTTTTCTTGAGTTTTTGGCAGAGTGCTGACCCTACTGTGGCTGCAGGCCCTGATTAGAAGGGTTCAGAGCCCGGAGTCTATTGATTGACCCTCTAAAGTACTAAGCAAATGTATCCGCAGCTACTAGTCAATAACACTGTTACTGCAATTATCATTGCCACAACAGTAGCTTCCTTGATGGCAAGCGGTGGTTTCCTAATAGATAGATAGATAGATAGAACTTTATGAATCCATTGGGATTATCCTTTGGGAAATTATTATAATACAGTGTGTATTCTCAATAATTCAGACTGATACATCTGTAAATTGTCTGATCCCTCTCTCTTAATTTTACCATCATTGTAGTTTTCCCCATTTAAGAAATAGTGGGTTGTTCTGATTTTTAGAATTACCAGTGGATAATACATGTCTTCATGCCCTGTGGGGGGCAGTAATGCAAAGCAATGACTGAAACTAAACTTGTAATGTTAGGGCGATCTTGAGTCTTTGCAATATAAAATTCTGCAGCGTGTCAGACTAGTGGGAAATTAGTCCTCAACACGATTAAAAAACCCTGTCATATAAGGCAGCCATATAGTCTTGTCTGTCAGTAGGTTGACCTATGGTATGTCCACTCTAGCTACCCAATATATTTTCAATGTCAATGTAAAATTAAGCCAAGATGCAGGAGTAAATTCACTAAAAAATTGACATTAACATTGTTGGTGTTGAACCTTGAATCATAATTGTCCTACTAGTATGTAATGCTGAATTCTACCATAGGGAATGTTTAGTTAAACTTCGTAGTAACCTCAGCCAACATGAAGACATGTTTCTATTATCTTTTTTTTTTCCTTCTCAGCTCTGTTGGCTCCATCCCTCTCTCCTTTCTCTCTCGCTGCCTCAACATAGGGAGGACTAGGGAAGCTAGTCTGCAAATTTAATGGGGCAGCATGGATTATTTAGGCTGACTAAAGCTTTCCTTGTAGTGTCAAATGGGGGTTGAGGGATGACATTATACCCTTACATTTTCTCTACCCCCTCCCTCTTTCTCTCTGTATTCTTTCTTTCCTTCGCCTTCTCAGCCACATAAAGTATCCTGTCCACTCATGTCAGAACAAGGTGGACCAATGGTTCACTTAATCCTAGCTGGTTCTCCTAAAATCTTGCACGATCTTTTCAAACAATAATCCTCCTCGTCAGTATGCATTTATCAAACTGTGAACGCAACTAAAATGATTTTTATATGTAAGCGCTGACGTGCAGGAACAATAAATAAGTGCATAACTTCTCAAATCTTATTTGTGTGCGACAAAGGCAGAGCTAAGGTCATGTTCAACAGACAGCTTCCTCTATTACTCACCTGCAGCTGTGAAACATTCTTGCCTGGTTAGTCGGCATTCCATCCACAGTGACTAGTAGACATGACTTTCAACCCTCGGGAACTAATTGAGGAAACGAGTGTCAAGTGTTTTATTTATGGCCTTTAAAATACCATATTTTACTAGTTGTTGAAAAAATGTCACTGATTTCTGTTGTTATGAATGAAAGTGGTTGCTTATGTCTTTGATCAACATTATTTATGGTGGAATGGTGAGGTTACAAGGAGTAGAGGTGGAGAAGGTGCAGGAGTTTAGATACTGAGGATCAGATCAGATTGATGAGATCGATAGAGGGACAACACAGACAGGAAGGTTTGGGAAAAAAGCAAGAGAAGCTAGAATAAGATGGTTTGGACGTGTTCAGAGGAGGGACAGTGGTTATAATGGTAGAAGAATGCTAGAGATGGAGCAACCAGGTGGGGGACAAAGAGGAAGGCCAAAGGGGAGGTGGATGGATGCAGTGAGAGAGGACATGGAGGTAGTTGGAGTACACAGAGACCCCGGTGAGATGGAAATTGTTGACTCGATGTGGCGAAAGGAAAAGAAGATTTAATATTTGTTTTTCTGATAAGTTCCAATGAATAAATAGGTAAATGTTTGCAATTTTGGTAAATGTTTACAATTTGCGATGGTTCACTGTACTTTGTATTTACCTGTAATTTTGTCTTCCAGATGTTTATATCCTAGATTTTCACGTTAACACTGTGTTAGTGTAGGTGAAAGACACAGGCACTTTTCAAAAAGTAATTTTTCTCCTTATTTGTCTGAGGCTCTGGGAATGTGAGGAAAAAAAATATTCAGGGATTTCATCGTCTTCAATTAGTCCAATCGTTTGCATATCTGCAATTCAGAAACCTTAGAATATGTTTATGCAGAAACTGTTTAAATTTCATAATGACCATCTTATTCTGTAATAAAGTCTTCTCTCTTTCTGTCTTAGTCACTGGACTGTATTAAAATGAGTCTTGCATAAGATAAAAAAAAAACAACTTTTACTTAAGGTTCTCTCCCCCCTTAGTATTTCACTATGCTCTACTTTTGTTTCATTCTCTTTTTGGTTTTTCCTTTCTCTCTTGATAGTCATCAGTAATGCATTCAATTGATTTATATTCTCAAAATGAGATTTCAATACTGAGCAAACAATAAAAATTTATAGACATAATAGTCCTGGAGGCCTGTGGCTCTAATGGATAGCGTTACGCCCTTTTTCACCAGGGCCAGTAATCTGATCTGCAGCTGGCCCCTGGCCCAAGTTGAATGTGTAACAAGGGGGATTTTGTGTTTTGGGAACGTCTAACCAGAAAGCAGGAATTGTTAGGAATCTCAGCTATGTTGCACACCATGTCAGGAATATTGCATCTGTGTAACCCTGTAATCCCTGAGTTCTGTCGTTGTTGTTGAATGAAGACGGTGTCCGTCATGTGTTTACTATTAACACTGAGACACTGGCTCAGCCACTCAGGTAAACAGAACACCATTTCTTTTTCATTTCAGGCAAAACACAGTGACAGTCGTCATAAGAGTAACAGTCCGGTTTGTTGTCTGTGAGTTTACGCAGATGTCGTGTTTTGTCAACAAAGTATTATCGTTATTTTATCAAAATATGTATTGTTTTAAGGTATTGTTAATTTGGATTAACAAAAACTGGACCCGTTTGTTTTTAATGCAGCATTATCATTGCATTGCAAAAGCTAAATTTGCAGAGTGCAAAGTTTTCGTTTGACTTTTTCTCAGTAAAGATGTATGTCTTCTTAGCATTCACCATAATGCGTGTGTTAATATTACTTACTGTGTTTGCATCCAGGTCAAAAACAAATAAAAATGCAGACAAGGCCTTCATAGTCAGGTGGAGGGAACGTGTCCTCATGAGCCTTTAATGAGAAATACTAACATGAGCTTTCAAATGATGCAGTAGACTATATAAACTAGACAGGTGACAAGCACATAGGGCTAACGCACGGGGACAAAATATATTTTATTTCCTCACACCCCTGCGGCGAGAATGAGAGAGGGAGAAACAGGAGTTAAGGGGGGGAAAAGGTGAGTGGGAAAAAGAAGCAACGTAAGAACAGAATGTATGAATAAGAGGACAAAAGTGGACACACAGGAGAAATGGCACCGAGAGGAGGCAAGGGTTCAGGCAGGGGAATGATAGGACGTGTGTGTGTATATAAAAATATATGTGCTAAAGAAGCCACCTGTACATTACAATGGGATAAGGAGAAGCTGCAGCAGCTACCTGGAATTGCTGTTGGCAAAAAAAAAAAAAAAAGTTCTTAAAAATTCCAGGCACAGTTTCAATGTACCCTCCTTTTCTCCTTCACCCACTCTGCCTGTTTTCCATTTCTCTCTGCATTTCATTCTCTCCTGCTCTCTTCCTCTCTCATTTTTCGTATGGCTCACACGCTCTTGCATAGACACCTCTCCACCCAAGCTAAATTTCCTCCTCCCTCCTTCTCTGATTCTACCTCTCTATCTTCCCCTCTTCCTGTGCACTGCCTTTCCTTCCTCTTTCACTTCTTTTCCAGGGAAGAACTGGCTGGGTCCCAGTCCTGGCTGCCGCTGGCCTGGGTTTTTAGCCATCCAATAAAAAATGGATGAAGGTGAAGAGCGCTGGTGCTCTTTTCCTGCGTCAAGTCGGTCGAAGGAGAGAGTAAAGTGGGAGTAAGAGATAAAAAAAAGGACATCCTTCAGATAGAAACCCTGTCTCCCTTTTATCAGTTTTCTCATCAATCCAAGTGATATTTGTCAATGTAGCGCAGATCAAAAAAATGTGTGGCACTTTTATGGATCAATAATCTGAATAAAGAGCTTAAGAGAACAGAAAACCTCACATTTTATAACCTGCTCAGTGAAACTGTAAATTATTAGATTTGTGTTATTGTCATTGTGTTACATGTAATATTTAGTAAATTTTTTGTGACATCTTGAAACAAGTATTTTTTTTTTTAAATAGTTGGTTTTTCCCTCAGGTATCATTACAGGGTTACAAAGAATACGGATGCAGATTATTAATATCTATATTTATCATTTTGTATATGTAAATAAATCTATATACATGCATACATACAGTATGTACTTATATCTTTATATATAAAACATGATGTCATGTTGATGTTAATATCTTTTCTTTTTGCAACACAATGATAAGCATGTTCCTTATATTAAATAATAATACTGTATAGTACTATATTTATGGCATCTGTATTGCAATAAAATATAAAAATAAATAAAATATCTCTATATATATATTTATCACTATGAAAAGATATGTTTATATTAAAAGATATCTATTTTTTCACAATTTTTAGTTATTCCCTATAAAAACCATCAATGTTTATATATACTGTGTACAGTATATATATATATACACATACTGTAAATATATATATTTATATATACAGTCATGGAAAAAATTATTAGACCACCCTGCTGTTTTCTTCAATTCCTTGCCAATACAATGTTATTGCTAGTGATGTAGGAACGGAAGTGATTTTTGTCACTGTCAATAAAACCATGCAAAATGGCCAGAAATCAGCTATGAAATTAAATTTAATCATGAGCCTTTTTTGTTGTTATTATATTTGTCCAGATTAATGTAGATTAAGTGGAAGCAGATTTTTAAAAGGACAATAAATTAAAGAAAGAGTGGTCTAATCATTTTTTCCATCACTGTATATAATTTATATATATATAATATATATATTTCCCTGGCGTATTAACCTCATGAATGCAGTTCAGGAGGACATGTAGTTACTTACAGTATCCTAACTGCTCTGTCTATATGTGTGTGTGCGAGTGTTTGTTTTTAAAGTCATCATTTATCCTGAACTCACCCTTGGGGGCAATAGGCAGAACATAACGTGGCAGGATCAGATCTCTCCAACAAACAGGTCAATTCATTATCTGTGCAGAGCAACATGAGCCCCATCTGATTGTCCCCGATTGTTCTGCCTCAGTCTTCCTTCTTTCATTCACTTGACTGAAGTGTCGCACGTTTCTCACCTTTCTTGGCTAAAACTGGATTGATCGCAGATTGGCCGCCGCCCTATTGAGTCATTTGTCAGGCCGTACCTGTGTGTACTTATTCCTATTATATGCCATAAAACACTGGCATGCACCGTAGCTACAGTCAGGGGCCCTTAGCCACCTTCTTGTCTATCACTCCAACCATTTGTGAACACATTGATCCTTTCCTTGCCTGAACCTTTATCGCCCAACCCTGTCCTCCTGCTCCCTCTCTCTGTCTCCATCCCTCTCTCTCTCTCTCTCCGTGCTGTATATTCCCAAGGTTTGGAGTGAGGAGAGTGAGAATGGCTCAGACAGCCATTGATTTTTATTTTATTGGTCTACTAGTGAAGAGGAGAGGAATAGAGGAGGGCCTGAGAGATGCAACTGTGCTGCTAAGTTGGTCGTTAGTGGGAAGAGTTTGTGTTCCTGTGTGGGTGGGGTGGGGTGGGGCGGCCTGGGCGGCTATGGTTTTGGGCCTTTCTGCCGATGTCTATCTGATTGAGGCTGTTTTTTTGTTGTGGGGTGGGAGGTTTCCTGTCTTTGTAAGGTGTGTGTGTGAGAGAGAGAGACTATGTTGCCTGTTTCTGCGTGTCCAGCAGATTCTGAAAGCCATCACACCAGTCCCTGGGTCTGTGTGTGTGTCTGCACAGCCGTTGTGTTTTGAAAGGACAGGGGGAATCAGGGGCACTGACAGAGCTGGCACAAGGGACCTGGACCCCAACAAACACTTAAACACACACACACAGTCACACACACACACACACACACAAGCAGCTGAGGTGTATCCTTGTGCTCATTAGAGCTGGTAATAAGGCTGTGCTGCTGGAAGAGGAGGGAAACAGGGAGAGGAAGAGGAGAGGGAGGGGAAAAAAAGAGGGAGATTTTAAATTTTAATAACACTGGTACGATTTTGTAAATCTTTCCTGACAGAAAAGTCCTCATTATTTTCATCTGTCTCCAAGGAACCTCTCCTCCAGCTCTGCCTCCGCGGATAAATGGACTTCTCTCCTTTTCTCCTTGTGTTTTCTATCCCTCTCTATTTCTGTCTCCGCACTCTTTTTTTTTTTTTTCCCTGTGTTTTTCCTCTCTAAGCTTCTTTATTGTCCATTTCCGTTCTCCCCGCATGTTTTATTTTTGCTTTGTCCTCCTCACAAGATTTTCTTCACTCTTTCCTTCTCCCTCCCTCTCTCCTTCCCTCTAACATGGTGGTGTTCAGTATATCTCCGTCGATCCGCAGCCCTGCGAGTCGCTGACTGGCTGCTCGCGACGAGCCCCGGCAACCAATAGAAGGGCTGGTGTGATAAACTGGGATTGGCTGGCATCTTGGGTTTGAGTTACTGTTGGTCACTCCTCATTTTTCATGTTTCACAGTGAATTTTTTTCACCGTTACTTTAGGTGCGCCGACATTGGAGGGTCAGCGTATACTGTATTTCTTCATCCTTATACATGTGCCTTGTCTAACACACACACACACACACACACACACAGACACACACACACACACCTAGACTAACAGACGCACCTCTATGTCAAGTGTCAAAGCTGGAGGATGGATCCGGTTTGATAAGTCCTGTTCTGTCTGGCTATGTGTCAGGATGGGATCAACCTTATGGTGGGGAGAAAACATGTTATTTTCTGTCTTTGTCTCCTTTCTCAAAATTTGGAGGATTTTTTTGGGTGAATTTTTGCTGATTTAGTTCCGATCCTAATCGGAGATCTAAGGAATAAAGTTCTTCCTGTAGGAAGTAATTTAATGATACAAAATACAGATAAAACAGCGGGGTTATTTTAAATCAGCTAAGGGGAGGCCGATACGACTCTGTCAATTAACGCTGTTATCAGTGACAAAGCAAAGCTGTTTTTGTTACGGTAAATCTTATACGATCCTCCTGCTGGCAGCCCGTGATGTAACACCTGTGACTGTGCAGCCTCCGCACCTCTGTTCCGGATAAAGGTTAACAGCGTTAATCATTAATCATCGTCTTCTGCCTCCTAACCAGTCTGTATGTGTCTGCACGCATGTCCGCCCATGTCCCACTCGGTTTATGAGTCACAGGTCCTCCGGTCCAAGGTGGTTCACGACCAGTGCGGCTCAAGTTATTGCAAGCATAACAGAAAGGAAGAGCACACTTGTGGTTCATGGCTCCCACTCGCACACTTTGTTTCTAAGAGTAAATGAAGTCTCGCAGCTGGTGAGGGTAAAAAGGCGTTCAGCGCTTAAAGTTTGAGCCGTGGCCAGAGTGAATTTGAGCTTAATTTATTTGGCAGGACTCACTCAGGTGAAGCTATGAACCGGGAAAGTTTGGATCAGGTTTCCAGTTTCTACATAATGGGATTAAACCTCTCTGCAGGATGTGTTTTACAACATGAGCGATACTTTTTAATCCCAATATTTAAAAAAAAAAAAAAAAAGGATAAAAAATAGTTTCACCTGTCAATCATAATTGGGACATTTACTTGGTTGAAGTTGCTCGGCATTGCTTGCTAACGAATTGCACCCTTTTTAATGAATTCACTTTCCTCTGTTAATTTAACCCCCCCTCTCTGATTCCACCCTCACCCTCCCCTTTATTCTAAAAGGATAAACTCACTTCCTGTTCCTTTTTCCACCCGTGGGCCTCCTTTCTTTTCCCCAGCTGAAAAATTAACAAACAACACAAAGCAATCTGACTTCTCCTCCAACACACACACACACGTACTGACACACACACACACAAGTGCCTCCTCCGGGTATTTGACTGGGATAAATAATCATTCTAAATAATGAATGTCAATTAATGGGGGAGATGTGGCCTTGCTAAGCAGGCTCTGATGAGGGCTGCAGTGGGATCTCCTCCCTCCCCAGCTGGCTTCATCCAATCAGCCTCAAGACCAGGATCATCCCAGTCTACTAGTATTCCCAAAATCACAGCAAAGCTTTTTAACTAGTGATGCAATGATAGAAAATTCTTCTTGGAAATGATTATGTCAGTTATTGATACCATTGCATTTATGGCTAAGGCTGTAAACGGATCCTCAACAAAACCAATGGACTGTATCTGGATAGATTACTGAATGAAATACATGTATATTATTAAAATAAGATATTGCAAATATAAATGAATATAATTCATACAACATTCATATAAAATATTAAATGCGACCCCACTTATATGTACATTAAATGATGTACATGTACAGGACTACTGATATGCTGGTTGTACGATTGTAAAATTAAAACATCATCTTTTAAAAAAAACAAACAAAAAAAAAAAACAAGTACATTTTTGTCAATTGCCAGATCAGTTCTGCATCTGCATGATCTTTATAACCCAGATTGAATACAGTTGCAACAAAGTCACACATCATCATTAAACATTAAATGTCCGATGAAGCTGGTACTTCTGCCGGCATCACTGGGCCACGTTGATGTAGCAGAACCTAAACTAGAACCAAAAATTGTTTTGTAAATTGTCAATGGCTTTTGAGAAATATTGACACTTTCAGACCAGCTTGTGTTTTTTGTTGCTTCATCATAACTTTGGACATGTTTATTCAGCAATAAAAGTCTTAAATCCGAAAAACTAAAATGCCCTTTTGGGAGCATTTTTCTTTTTTGTCATTTTCCTTAAGAACATTTTAATTGGTTTTCTGTACATTACTGAACATATGGGTATACCTTTTGCTACTTATTTTATTTAACTTTAAATAAAGTTTTCTACAAAACTAAAATAAAAAACAAAGCTAAGGCCAAAGTGGTTCCACATTTATTGAGCAACAGCACAAACTAGTGATGTGGAAAAAACAACCACCAAACCATGCATCGTAGCCAGACAGTGGGTGATGACATGTAACGTTCACTTTATTGATCAGTGTCATATGTTTTATTCTGAAATTTAAAAAAAATGGCTTGAAAAGTAGCATTTCAAGAGTTTATTTGAAAACTGTAAAAATCCCCAAGACAGGCACTGGTGACAAACAGTAACAAGAAAAATTGCTATAATGAACATTAAATACAAATATCACATTGCAAAAATAACTTCACATGTATAGATTCCGAGAAAAAGCACAACACAATGGCATGAACAGCACTGGGATTGTGTCGGGGTTTAGATGAGAGGGAACTAGAACACTTCCACCATGAAGATGTTTTCTATTTTGGGAGAAATGCAACAAAAAGTCAAGGAAGCAAAAGAACACTGTACAGCAAAAAGCAAAAGTGGGAGTTCGAAGCTGTGGCGATGCCTTGGTGTATCCTGAGGTCGGGAAGTTGTTATGATGGACGTAACTGGGAAGAGGAGAGGAAGAAAATAAACACTCCAATGGAGGGAGGGAGAATCTGCTTATGAAACTTAAACATTAGCCGTACTTTGGTGATAGCTGTAGAAAATGTTAAAAAACAAAACGTAACATTGCTGAGTTGCCTGGAATCATTCCATGTCCTATCCATCTTTCCATCCCTTTCCCAACACTTCTCTGTTTCCGAATTGCTAGGAGCAGTCAACATGAGTGCCACCAAAATCACACAGTGCTGCACCACACTGTACCTTCCTCCAGGTGGTGAACCCACTGAAAGGCAACACCCTAGTTAGGATTCCAACTTGCCCATGAGGAGATGTCTCCTGACCAAAGCATCCATATCCTTCTTCTTCTCCTTTTCCTTTCAGCCTGTCCCTTTTTCAGGGGTTGCCACAGTGAGTCAACATTCTTCTTCTCCCCCTGTCCTCTGTATCCTCAACTCTGACGTCAACTACCTCCATGTCCTCCCTCACTGGCAACCATTAATCTCCTCTTTGTTTCCTACCAGGTAGCTTCATCTCTAGGATCATTCTTCTACCAATGTAGCCACCGTCCATCCTCTGAACATGTCCAAACCATCTCAATCAATCTTTTCTCCAAACCTTACATATCTTATATCCGTCCGTATACTTATGGCGTGAAATAATTTACAACTCCAACAAAACCTTTCCAAAGTAGACAACTTTTCCAAGTCTTGTTTGAAGAGTTCAGTGTCATGTCAGAATCTTTATATATAGACTGTCGTATCAATATGGTTGAAGTTTGAAAACATGTTCACTAGTCTTCAACGGAAATGGCATTTTTGTTTTTTTTGTGTGTTTAAAAACACACAGAGTATACCATAGCTCCATGTTGTGTTTTTCCTCCTCCTCCTTCCCAAAGCTCCGGGCTTTAAGCTAAGTGTCTGGTCCATGCTGCTCCAGGTGCTTCTGGCCTGGACGAGTTGCGAGCTCTTCTGGCGTGTCGGGCTCAGACTCTGGGCTTTAGAGGGTAGCAGGGTGACTGAGCATCCAGCCACCCCCCTCTCTGGTGATAAATGGCCACAGCATGGGCTATTCATCTCCTGCTTAGAGAGGTGGACATTGGTCTCCTCCACCGTTTCTCCTCCACATGTCAGCAAATGTGATAATTCTCTCATTTGTCAGGAGCAGCGGAGGGTTCGGCCGTTGCTCTGTGTCTGGTGTGTGTGTGTGTGTGTGTGTGTGTGTGTGTGTGTTTGTGGACACAAACTCAGGAGAATTGTGTGGTGGGCAGCAGCCGCTCCCTCGCTCTGTCCCTTTGCTTTGTGTGTTGTGTTCAAAGCCCCCTCTTGTCAAGTTTACTTAGGTCACAGTGGGGAAATTTAAATGTGCAAAAGAGTGAGTGGTTTTATGGCGAATTCCATCAGTAATTCAGTGACTTTACAACCTCCAGGAAACTACTGAGCCACTTTTTCCACTTTATGGTGCAAATAAAAAATTTAGAGCCTGTCTGCAGTACATACCTGTGTGTTTGTTTTCTAAATGTTTTTTGTTTTTTTTTGTCCCGTCCGTATGTGTTCACACGTCAGTGTGAGGTTTTACTGGCACTGATTCAGGAACACGTGCATGTCTGAAATAAACTATTGGGTGTGTGTGGTGTGTGTGTGTGTGTGTGTGTTGTTTCACCTCCCTCTCGAAAATGATTGTGTGCTAGTAAATACCTGTTATTCAGACCTCATGGTTGCTATTAAGCATGATAAACCTGCAGTTGATGGCTGGTCATTTGGTTTGCACATAACCATGTGACTGTTAAACTTTTTTTTTTTTCCACTGCAGAAACAATGACATCAGTGACCGCTCTCTAACGCCTGTGTGTCCGCTCTCTGTCTCCTCTCCGCAGGGTCATTCAGAATCGGATCCTGATCTTCGTCCTTGGAGCCATCATTCTTCTCACCATCTTCCTGGCCATCTATTTCAATATGCGGAACCACTGATCTCCCCTTTATACACACACACCCACACACTCACATAAAGGCCCCCTGCCCTCGCCCCTCCGCGTCTACTTCCCGACAAATACAAATACACACACATGCGTGATTAATAGCGACAAAAGCGTTGTTCTGCTGTAATTAGGACAAATTGTCCCCATGAATCACTGTTTCCAAAGGCTGACAGCGAGCTTTTTTTTCCATCACTTTCTCTCTTTTCCCGTTTGCTTTCTCCTCCTCTTTTATTCTATCGCTCCCTCTCACCCCAGCTCTACCTTTTCTAACCCTTTTTCCCTTTTCTCCTATATTTCCCTTTCTTTTTTTTTTTTTAAAGTCAGAGGAACTCCTCTACTTTAGCAACCAACAGAGAGACAGAGAGAGTTTTTTTTTCTACCATGGTTCATTGCGTCATCCTCATCGTGTCCTGATGTGAAGGAGGCCTGGGGAGGATCTGAAACTCAACACAAATTCATAGAACAGAAGTGATTCCTCTTTAAATGTGATTGAGATTTTGAGTTTTCTCTACTGTATAGGACTGATGCGACCCATTCGTAAACACGCTGTTTTATACATGAGCCTCTGTCACTAAATGATTCAGCTGATCTCCCGGCAGCCGACACCAACCCACCCCCACCTCCACCACACCCCCGCCCTCTTGTCCCTACTCGATCAGCACAGCATGGCGGACGTTGCCTTCAGATAAGATAAGTTGTTGACACTCCGCTTTTAAAAACCTCAGCAGAGCCTGAAATAGACTGGTGCTGCTGCCACCATGGAGAATGATCAGGAAGAGGGTGAGGTCAGTTTAGTTCATCAAAAGTTCAATATTCAGTTTTTTTTTTTCCAATACTGATCTTTGAATGTTTCCACTGCACAGACAAAGCAAAAGTGACCAGACAACCCTGCTGTTTTCTTCAATTTCTTGTTCACTTTAATGCGCGGTTCCACCAAAGGTACTTTTGTTTCATTTCTCTTGGTATTCTTGATAGAAACCCAAATCACTTCATTGCTTACATCAATATCTTTGGCGTTGAAATGACAAAAAAAAAAAAATTTTTTTGATTCTATGTTTCATGGTGTCGGCAGTGGTGGCCTAGTGGTTAAGGTAGCGGACTTGGGTCCGCAGGGATTCAGGTTCGAATCCACCAGCTGCAAGGTTGCCACTGAGGTGCTCTGAGCATAGCACCGTCCCAACCCACATAACTTCTTGTGGGCTCACCACCTACAGGAAGGCTCACAATGTGGTGCAATAGTGTTTGGGTGGCGCCAGGTGCCCCTGCGACCCGGCAACCAACCAAGCAGAAGATGAATGAATGTTCTTCATATTCTCCTGGTAATATACCTTTAGTGGTACCAGTCATAAAAATAATCAAAAAAGTTGAAGAAAACAGCAGGGATGTCTAATACCTTTTCCATGACTATATATATATATATACACACACAGTCCTGTATCTCTGATAATAACTGTACGTACTAACTAGTACTTTGAAGTACTTTTGATTCTGTTATTTATTTGTAAATGAGTTTTAACCGGTTTCATGAGTGTTAGCATCAGTACTTGACAAAGTTGAATAACTACTCTTACATTAATGGTATTTTTTTTCTTGAATTTCTTTTGTGTGTGTGTTTATTGATTAGACGGACACAGACCGCACACCAGGACCAACAGAAATTTTCATCTTTGTTTGGTGTGTTTCTTTTTGTGTATTTTCTGATTTTATTTGTTTAAGTTTTTTTGTTTTTTTTCTCATAAATGGATCCAAACTCGTGCTTTTTGCTGTATGATTTTTTTTTTCTCTTTTCAACTTCTGAGGATTGTTCTTCAGTCCTCCTGTCTCTGTGTATCTGTGTACCAGCCGATGTTGTGATGAATGAAAGAACATGTGCGTGACATCACTTCTGTTCCATTCTTCAGGGGGAAAGCCATTCTTCAGGGGTTCTGGAGAAAACCCAAATTTAAGAGGTTTTTTTGTGGGGGGAGGTGGGGCTCAGGATCAGGCTGGTAGGTGAGACACATTAGTAATGATGTGCGCACTACAAAAACATACTTATCACACAGGAGACAGGGGGAGTGTGCTGGGGTCTCCTTTGGTTGGCATAGTGGTTCCCAGCAAGGACATTTACTATTCTGTTTAAGGGCCACAGTCCTCATTTTAGAAGATAGGGCAGAGCTAAGGAGGGGGGGTGGGTTCTACAGACATATATGAGAACACACACACACACACACACACACACAACCTCCTACCAACCACCATTTCACAGGCCCTCACCATCCACTGTGCCTCAGTCGGCTTCAAAGCGTAAAAATAATGGTCGACAAAATAGTGAGTCTCTGACCGGCCCACACGGGGCCGACCCACCAAGAGTTATCATTAAAGTGTAGCAATGATGAAAAAGGAAGGAAAGTAGGAAGGCTACAAGGAAGGATTGAGGTTGGGGGGTAAAATCCCCTCATCTTTTAACGACCCTCACTGATCGCTTTTCCATTTCGGGAAAGAGATGTTGGTGTAGCTGCACAGATTGATGACAAATTCATTTTGGGAATCTTGTCCTATAAGGTATTGTTTACCAAAGACAGGGTTGCGGCCCTCTGGTGGGTCGGTAATACCGAGTATTACTAATTGTGTCAGCAATCAGATATCTTTATTAATGTTGATTAATGGTGACTGATTCTATATTAATGTCCACTGACTTACATCGCAATTTTTTGGGGGGTTTAAAATATGGGTCCCCGAAAGAAAAAAATTGGAAAACACTGCTTTCCCTGCCAATAAGTCAGCCCTCAATTGGACAGAATGCAATTTAAGGTTCACGATACTGTGTGGGATTAGGATTAGGGTCAGATTACTGTTGGATTAGGGATAATTATTAGGTTTGGGGACAGGAAAACACATTAATGTGGTCAAAGTTAAAGAGGACAACCCGCTGTAACAGTTATTATCTTACTTACGCGATTATTAACCCTTCATGGTTAATAAAAGGCCCTGAGGAGCATTTTAAGGTGTGAAATATGGCAACAAAAAAAACACTTTCACAAGTGTTGTTTACTTGTTAGGCCAAGAGAAGAAAAACACATGGGAGTGTGTTTTGTAACCTGAAATTATACATAGTTCTGTTTTGTTCAAGAAAGTCAAGCCCTTGTTCATGCATGGTACGCCGTAAGGTGGATCCTATTATGGTTTTATGTCATTCTGGGGTCACCAGACTACACGATCTGAAGTTCAGAGAAAATGTTGCTTTTTCAGGACATAATTCGATTGTTGTTCGCGTTCCACCAATTGGCACGCTGATTGATGACACCACACTGGCCTCCATGGTCATGCTTAATGTTAAGGATACATAGGAATTCTCCCTGTAGATGGATTCTCAACAGTGCTCTATAAATATCACTGAAACAAAGAATTATGGCCAACTAACGCGGAATTTGTCGAAAAAACTTTACGCTCTGCATTTCAAGGAAATACTTGGGCGGTCGAGTTACTGGACACAATATGTTTCTATTCAGCTTTACATCTTGCAGCACCCTGTATATATGTGTTGCAAAATGTCATTTATATACAGGAATACATTTAAAATATTAAAAACCCGCGCACTGTGGGCTGTCAGGGACAACTGTACACACGGAAGACAAAAAACCTTTGAGAGTGTCTATTCAACCTACTCTCCTTTCATCCTTTCTATTTACCTCTCTGTCTTTCTGCCTCTCGCTCCTCTCTTCCTCTCTTGCCACCTTTCTCCTTCTCCTCCTCCTCCTCCTCCCTGTCCTCCTCTCCCTCCCTCCCTCCTTCCCTCCCTTCCTCCTCTCCCAGCCTGTCAGATGAACGGAGCGGTAGGTAGTGAGTGAGCGGTGGAAAGCAGCGTGGCGGCGGCTTCTATTTGAAGTTGTAATGGTGTCAAAAAGTCAGGGCTGACTGACAGACGTCAGTCCCACAGGGCCTCATTAAAAACAGACCCACTTGACAAGGAAATAATTGTGCGCCGGCGACAACTCGGGGGCCGCCGCGCGTTTTTAGATGTTTTTATTTTCTTTTCATTATTAGCGCCGAGCTATTATGTTCATTAACAGACGGCATTAAGACGACTTTATGAAAGTGGGCAAATGGAGAGGGGGAGGAGCGAGGGGGAGGCAGGATGCACAGAGGTGGAGAGATAACGATTTGTTTAGGGGCCCACCCACCCCCCCCACTCCTCGCCACCCGTGCACCCCCTCCCCCATCCTGTTTTATTATTTAAACAGGAACACTGTCATGTGATACCCTGGTAGACATCATCTATGATCTGCCTCTCCTGCTCTTCCCCGTTTGCCCCCCGTTACCCATCTAACACCCCCAGACCCCCAAACCCTGGCTTTTATCTCCATCATCTTCTCAGTCCATCTCTCTCATCCTCCACCTGCCATTCTCTCCCCTCAATCTATTCCCATCTCATTTCTCTTTAGAATACAAGCTGGATTATTCATCAATGCCCCCGCGCCTCCCTCCCCATTTGCTGATTTGGTTTTCGTCGAGCGTCTCGCCGCTCAGACTCAGAACTTGTCAAAAATAGGTTATATCTCATTCCGAGGGGCAACAATAGCAGCAGGTACAGACACCTTAAATATTTAATTTAGAGGGGTGTTAACCTTCCTTAAGTGACTGGAGCTGCATCCTCCATTCAGACGCCACAAGAGCAGCACTGAGGGGAACGGAGCAAGAGGGGAGGGCAATTAATTATTTGATGTCTGAAAAATTTTCAAGCCTTCTTCTGTTTGCCAGAGAGTGTCTGGAGTCCCCGGTTGTCCCCATGTTCATTTCCTACTCCAGGCCACGTCTACTTCTTCTTGGCCTGTCCTGAGAAAACAGACACGCTTCCTCTCTGATTGCTGTCTCTGCCGTGCCTCGCTCTGATGCACTGAAGATCCCTGGAATGATTGTACAGTAGACTGCTGGATTTGGTCTTTTATTTCATCAGCTCTGCTTGTTTTCTACAGGAATCATCCTTGACAACGTCGTCTTGCGTCATCTCCTCTGCTGAGCTCTTGTTGTAGCCGTCGTTTTCAGTAGGAATTTATTTGTTCAAAAATACAAAACAGGCTTCTCAGTACGTTACTGTATGATACAATAACAGAGATTGCCAACAGGTAACTTTGTGGTGCATTGCTGCAAATGCCACTTTTTAAACTTAGTCTTTGGTGGTGATTATCAACCCATGGCCTGCGGTCACAATCCGGCCCACCAAAATGTCTGATCTGGCCCACCACTAGATTCCTAAATGCAGGGTCCCCTCTCTGTTTTGAGGTTCTCCAATCACTCCCTCAGTACATTGCAACATGTCTGTGTAGGTTCTCAGTCAGCCAGGTTATCTAATCCAAAAATAAATACTTCTTACGATATCCAGTTAGCCTCAAAGTAACTGTTTTTTGGATCAGTACATCGCAGATCTTTTAAAAAATTACAGTCATGCATGTGTTTTGTTATTTTGCCATATTTTTATGTAATTTTTTTTCAGAATTTTCATGATAAAGCATATTTCTAACCTAAAAAATAATATAGCAGGAGAAAAAAATCGCAAAAACCAAAGTAAAAGACATCGTTAGTAGATTTGTTTTTACCTAGAGGACATTAAACACAGCATTTATTTACTTTGTTCAGCTCCATTATGACTTTAATGTTTGTGTTTTTTGTGTTTTGTGAAGGTTTATCCTTAATTATTGCTGTATTATGTCTCCTGGACACACGGATTGCAGTTGACATCACTTCTGTGCCCTTCAACGTCGTTCTCGTCCTTCATATATATATATATATATATATACGTCTGTCCGTCACAGCCAGTCTGTTGGGAAGAACAAGAAGGACCAATGTATACATCAATTTAAGACGTTAATGTGATTTGATTGTCCCAGCCCAAGGTGTCAGTCCTGGGAAATGATGACAAGTAGTGACTTCCTGCTGTTAGGTGCTTAGGTCCACAAAGTCTTGTCACTGTATTTCCAGAAGTCCCTTTACAGAC
>JAFBJS010002174.1:121619-139860 GCA_016785265.1 Paraplagusia blochii | reverse complement strand
TATTTTTACAGGACAAACCTTTAAGGGGTTTATAAAAACTTTGCCTCAAATAAGTTAGGGGCCACCACCCACATTATAACTTCACCTAAGGGCCGCCTCAGCTTTCAGTGTTGATTAAAAAAGAAAATAATAAAAAATCAGTTTCCAATAGATTCGGTGTAATACCACACTGAACCAGAAGGAGACTGTGGATCAGAGTTTTGAGAACTATAGGATTTACCATAAAATGTGGAGAACAAATCTATAAAATATTATTATAAATTCAACTTTCACATCAAAGTCGGGCGCCTCTTCTTATCATCTGTGTGTCTCCACACAGTGAAGGTGTCGTAGCAAACGTGTGGTCTCTATCTTTACCTCTTAATTTCATTGTGGCAACCTGGGGTCCAGAGACTGATAGAAAAAGGTACAATATAGATTGTTTCCCTGATTCAGTGAGCAACCACAACAGAGACAGTGTAGACAAGAGGCCGAGAGCAGTAATTGCAAAAGACAGTTCGCCGGTCTGTGTGAAGATGGATTGGAAAAAAAAAATGTATATATATATATATATATATGTATATATATATATATATATATATATATATATATATATATATATATATATATATATACAAGCAAAAAATGTGTTTATCTGTCCCGGCTGATGGAGGTTTTTCAGGTTCTGTCACTGCTCTTTCCTCTATCTCTGTCTGTCTGTCTCTCTCATCAGACCCCCGGGGCGCTGGGGTAACACCAGACCAACTCCAGGGGAGACAGGAGATGTGGCAGGGGCCAAGACAGGAAGTTCCTCTCTGTGGAAGAACGTCAACCAGTCAAATTTGGTTTAGTGGTGGGGGGCTCCAGGAGTGGCTCAGTGTGTTTACATGTGTTTAATCATAGAGTGGGGGGGGTGATGTTTGTTTACTGTAATGTGAATGAGAACAGTGTTGTGTATAGGAACATTTGTGTGATCAGGTGATTAATGGTCGGACAGATGTAATTAATGTACAGTTGTACAGTGAAGCTTCCCATTCATCCATCTATTCACACAAATCAGACTCAAATTAAAAAAAAAAAAAAACAGCTCATTATCCATGGAGTTCATTCTAACTGTCCTTTCAGCAAAGTCACCAACTGAACCCAGGAATCAAAGCTTAGTTTTAATGAAAACAACAATAGAAAATACAAGTTTATTCATTTTAATAGACAGACAGACAGACAGGTAGAAAGACATACAAATAGACAGAAAGACAGAAGGATGATAGACGAGAGGGAGACAGAAAGATAGGCAGGCAGAGACACAGACAGATTGATAGACAGAGAGGCAGACAGACATATAGACAGACAGATCGGCAGACAGGTATATAGAGAGACAGGGAGATAGGAAGACAGACAGATTGATAGACAGATAGACAGGCAGGCTCACAGGCAGGCAGACAGATTGAAGGATAGACAATCCAAATATTAGACAGATAGACAGACAGACAGACAGACAGATAGACGAGAGGCAGACAGAAAAATAGACAGACATACAGACAGGCGGGCAGGAAAAGAGACAGACAGACAGACAGATAGGCAGATAGACAGACAGATTGATAGACATATAGACAGAGAGGCAGACAGACAGACATATAGACAGACAAATCGGCAGACAGATATATAGATAGACAGACAGATTGATAGACAGTTAGACAGGCAGGCTCACAGACTGACAGACAGATTGAAGGATAGACAATCCGAATATTAGACAGATAGACAGACAGAAAGACAGATATACTGTATATACAGACAGACAGACAGACAGACAGACAGACAGACAGATAGACAGATAGATAGATAGATAGATAGATAGATAGATAGATAGAAAGAAATGTATTATTTCCTCGAGGGAAATATAACAGATCCTTACATTCATACATTCACACAGTCTTGTTGCTCCCTGTAGACGACGATGAGGTACATTTTACCAACAGTGCTTTCAGGCTACCATGTGTAAAAGTTTAATTACTAAGACGTTGGGTGGATGTGCAGTGAAAGTACTGTGGCTGCATAATACTGTTGTTTTAGACAGTGAAAAAAAAAAAAACTAAATGTTTGTACCCAAGGGGTTGACAAGGGGTAGTCAGTGAGATTTATGTCGTAGCTAATTAATGATGACACTGATGAGAAAGAGAGCTGCAGGGTGTTTGACAGCTCACGGAGGAGCAGCATTTGGCTGTCAAGACACACTATTTTTGGAGAAGTTAAGAAAATGATCGTTTAGCACAGTGTGACCATCAAGTTTACTTTAAAATAAGACCTCAGGATTTGTTCCTGAGCCAAGCTGCAGTGACGGAGGAAGGTTCTCTAATAAACTCTTCTGTCATTTGTCCCAGATGGATACACAAAAATAAATCTCATGCAGATATCAACATTTTAGGGACTGGCTGGATGTCTGCTCATGCAGTGTAGCATTAGAAATACGCATCTTCTTTAGAAAAGACAAGATATTACAGAACAAAACTGTATATTTCACATTCTGTGGACTTCAATAGGCACTAGTGTTATTTTATCGAAATCAAAGACTTCTTAGTTTTCTAGGTCAGTGTTCCCAAACCCGTTAAATGTCTCGTACAATTTTCACGGACCGATCATTAAGTTGTGGCAGATAAAAATCCCTCAATAAAATTATTTTAGGTGTTCTGAAATATTTTCCTACCTATAAAATCTTCCTACCCAAATTAACTGTGCATGGGCACAACAATGATTTCTCCAGTCCACACAGCCTATAATTTTCTCCTACCAGACCGGTATAAAAAGTCTGAATCTTGTATCAATGACTCTGTGTCATTTTGAGTTTATTATTGTTGTCTTCACTGAGAAAATATTTCCTAATCAAATACAGTTGCATTATTGATGATGGGATCCTAGCCATTCTATTGGTCAGTTCTTTTGTTGATATGGGTATGGATCAAGTGGAAGTAATAGACAGATGGGGACAAGAGGAAACATTATTTCTCTGAGGCCCGGCACTAATTCACCCACGGAACAAATCAAAATTTAAGGTTCTGATTTTGGTTGCAGACATTTACCCCTCGGTTCAGAGTGCGTCTAACCTTGAATAGACAATCACATCACTAGACTATGTGTAAATTTGACAGTAAATTAAAAAAAAAAGGGAAATTAAAATATCCCTGGCATATAACGCAGAGACATGTGAGACATTGTTTGAGTCAAATTAGTTTCAGCAGCAACAAATGTATCTCAAACAAACACCAAAAAAGACCAAATAAAAAACTGACAGTAATTGCAAAGGATTAGAGGCAGGTTGAAGCACTGAGCTCGAGGGCCATTAGCATGGTACAATTAGGCCAGTAATGACAGGTTGAGAGGCACCTTTGGTGAGCGGAACAACAATCATGAATATGTGGGGGGAAATAAATGAGCAGGAAGGCGGCCAGATGACTGCCTGGTAATTGCTTAATGTCATTTCAAGGTGCAGGCGGCTGGGAGACATGGCAATAAGGGTCACAGAGGAGGAAGACATGTCCTTCGTCTGGACCAGATGAGTCAGGGTGCCGGCAAATAGGTCACAAGGAAATGGGAAGTATGAGGAAAAGAAAGGCAGGATTTGATATGGAGCTATAATTTATAAAGCCACACATACACCAAATTATAAGGAACAATGACAATTTTGACATAAATCAACACAGTACCTTATGTGTGAATTTGGGTTGTGGTCACTGACTTCAAACGGCACTCAAAAATACTGAAGTACACCTTTCATAGCGAAGTAATACTGAACTACACTGCGTTACAACAGTGTGGAATAATACGTACTGGACATGAGTGTATTGTCTGTGAAAAAGGACGTGTCCCTCAACTGAGGAACTTCATCTAGAGGAGTAGAACTGATAGTGTTCCCTCTGACATCAACCAGAAACTGACGAAGTTCCTCAATTGAGGAATGAAACATCTTACAACTCCAAGAAGAAGTCCAGTCGCTGAGAACTAAACCCTTTTTGGTCTTCAGTTCATTCTGATGGCGTCTCAGAAGAACCAGATTTCATACCGGGGGCCAAAATCATAGCTAAGTTACAGCAATGACACCAACTCTTTGAATAATGGGACATAACTGAGCAGGCTAGAAGGACAATACGTATCTTTTCTGACTCGTATGTGAGCAGAATCTTTGTCTGATCCAAAAACCTAATGCTGAAAAATGGGTTGAGTCACTGAAATTGTAACATTTTACTGGTCTTTCACTAGTTTCTTCTGTCTTCAGATTACTTAATTGCCAAAGACACAATGCAACTGTTGAACACGAGTCTTGGATGATACATGGACACATTGACAATGAAACAGGATAAGTAAAAACTACCGTTACGGTTAGAATCAGAGGGACAAACTGGCTGAGTTAGTCAAACTTTTCTCAAACTGAAGACTGGAAATAATGTATAAAAGACACTGCAAATGTCCAACTGCTAAACTTAGGGACTGAGTATGAAGAATTTGACTGATTTGTTGAAGAGGATGGAACTGAGAAAGTGAGTGAGCGCCTTACAGTCCGAATGATGTGGTGAATTTGACAAAACCATGTATGTTGTATATCATATTGATGTTAAGAAATTTACAATTTTCTTGTGTTTTTGACATAAGTTCATCCTCACAGATGTATGGACGGCCATTACTCCTGCTGAAGCCTTATATTTTCTAATATATGCACTGCTTACAGCACAAACTGAGCCCATCTCTCCTCACTGAGGCTGCTGGCTTTTGCATATGCATGAAGGTAATGGTCCGAGCCTCATCCCCTCGGTCCTCTTCATGCACGAGATGGACCACTCCAGGGGGCGCTAAACCGTTCCAACGCCGACCACACCTTTCATTCCGAGCTCTAATTTTTCATTTGGTTGAGCGGGCCAAAGTGCTTAACTACAATTATCTGAACGGTAAATGTACACTGGCCGTGGTGTTATTGTATACGAACTGATATTTTTAATTAGATTTGGCGGATTCAATTTGCATGTAAAATGGGTTACGGCTTCCAAGTTGTTTAATAATTCTCTTGAAATTAATTAATCATCACGATGAGGTTGGACGGTTCAATTCCCGAGGCAGCTCAACGCTACCATTGAGCCAAGAACGCACAGTCCGAGCAGCTGTAGAGACACAGATTTGGACGCAGGAGTGTCAGAAAATCCAAGAAATCAGGAGGTTAGGTTGGCAGTGACGTCTTTGGTAAAAAAAAAAAAGAAATGGCATCTCAGTGAAGAAAACCAGTATCTATATATGTTACAAATGTTGAGCTGCCAACCAATTCTGAAAACCAAGTTGATGGACATGCAATTATCCTTGAACCTACGCCTACCTTCATGAGATCGGGAAATGGAAAGAAGAAATAAAGAAGCTGAGAAAGTATCCTGAAAAGTGTATCCATTACTGCCCCCTGCTGGGAAGGAACGGTACTGCCTCCAATAGAGGATATTTATGCCTGACGTTGTTCAGTTACACGTTTGGCCCTGGGCTGAGCCATTGTTGCGTTTGGTTGATGTTCCTTGCCATCGGGCAGCTGTCGGAGCGATGTGTCACAGGCTTTACACACAGCTCTCAGGGGAGGTGTTTTGAATCCCCAGGACACGCTGAAGACATGACATCTCTTTACTTGTTTTTTATTTTTTTTTTATTTTAATCCCCCAGGAAGTTGCAGGAGTGGCAGGAGGAGAAAGGTGTCTGAGCGCTCCTGCTGCCCAGGAGACAGGGATGAGCAGGACAAAGAGAAAGGCCACTGAGAGCACGTACACAGTGTCCAGTTCAAGTATCAAGACTGGACGATGAAAAGAGTTCTTTACTCATAACTCATAAATGGATACTCTAATCTAAGTGTCTGAGACGATTTTACTGTGGAGGTTGCCAGGTTTGCTATAATTAGCCATTCAAGTGGGAGTTGATCAACTTTGTACAGATTAAACTGACAGCTGAGTTAAACTCCATCCAATCTTTCTCTCTCTCTGTTCTCCACAGCGATTGGTTCCTCTTAGATTAAGCCCCGCCCCCAAACATGATTATGAGCTACTTATAACAAAACTGTCCATAAACAGATGCTGGAATGGATTTTATTTTGCATAAGGAGCCAGAAATCGGCAAGAAGTTTCTTCAAATTGACTCATTTTACAGATCGACTCATCTTTCTTAGCACATCTCTGAGGCTTAACTTTTTAAAATAGACGGCTAATGTTATTTCATAAATTCCACTTGGACACATGGAAATACTGATATGTATTTATTAAGTGGAGCAGCAGAAGTGTAAAAGGTGAGAGAAGAGGGATCTTCCAGGAGGGGAATAAGTCATTCCAGGAAGGAAGGTTAAAGAATTTCAAAAGAAAATATGTTAATATTGAGCACTTGTGTAGGAATTATAGGAAATACCTACACCAAGCAAACCAACCAATAACAATAGCTGTTCAAGAAATCTGACTGTTATACAATCATCCTTAATTTATATGTAAGACATTATTAAAGTACAGTATAAAAACGTAATGATATAAATCGTTCTGCTTCTTTTCTTTTCAGCTTCTCCCTTACTTCAGGGGTTTCCACAGCGAGTCAACAACTTTCATCTCCCCCTGTCCTCTGTATCTTCTACTCTAACTCCAACTACCTCCATGTCCTCCCTCACTGCATCCATCAATCTCCTCTTTGTCTCCTACCTGGTAGCTCCATCTCTAGGATCATTCTTCTACCAATGTATCCACTGTCTCTCCTCTGAACATGATCCATCGTGCCTATATATTCATATATAATTATCATCTGTTCAATTTTGCATTTTGTTACATTTCTTCTTATTATAATTAAATGCGTTTCTTCATCCAATCAAAATATGGAAAGCAGGAAAGCAAACTCCATGTGATTGAGGTTCAGACCACTGCACACAAATAGTACGTCTGCGTTTAACCCATCCACACAGTGAACAGTGGGCAACTCTGAGCTTCAGGAGAGCAGTGAGTGGAGACGGTGCCAGTGGACCTCAGTGGTAACTTGGCAGCTGGTGGATTTGAACTCAGAACCCAGTCCAATTCCTTAATCACTACACCACTACAGCCGCACCGTCATCACCAAACTGCATGTACACTGTGTGTAAGTTTGGCTGTGAGCAGAGAACCAGACTGGGATGTACTGTATGCAGATGCTCCCAATGACATAACGACAGTAAGAGTCTCATGTGAAAATGAGTTCCCACGGTACAGGTTCCCTCCAATGAGAGGCCCGTCTCTTAACAGCCTCCCAACAAATGTATTATTTAGTGCTGAAAGCAGCCGCTGCTTCTTGGGAATCAGAATTGACTTGTTTATCAGGGACAAGCCGGAGATAATGCAGTTGGGCAAAAAACAACTGAGAGAACATAGCTATAGCTCAGTGTGGACTTAAACTCAAATGAGGTCTGTCAGGGGCTTATGCTCACTTAAAGACCGTCCTTTTATTCTTCTGACGCTTTCATTTCAGGCACGTAAATAGTAAAAAAAAAAAAAAAAAAAAAAGTGAATTGTTGAAGGTGTACAGCTTAGGAGCAGGAGGGGAGAGAATACACTAAAGCAGCTACTATTTCAAGTTGGGTGTTCCCATTTTCTTTTGCATTGTACAACACCAATAAAAATGTAATAATTAGACATACACACACTCTGTTATCTTTCGTATATCTGCCTATGTATGTAGAGAAATATATACATCCCAGCATAGATGTTCCCTTGGTTTCTTGACATGTGGTGGAAAATAGGTATGTAAGGAGGCAAAGGTTACCCTGGTAGCACAAGGAAAGGGAAAAAAAGGTGAATCCAGAGTTGTGTTGCAGAAACTGCAACACCTCCACTGTCTCATTACATGGCAGCTACAGTCTTCCTGTCTTCATGTCTCCCATTCTCTGGTGTAGAGGATTTAAACAATTACTCCATTGGTGAAATTATTTGGCAACTGACATTTGTAGAGTTGGGTTAATGCCCACTGAATGTTACCTTTTGTTCCTCAACAAACAACATAAAAAAATGGTTTGATCCTCTCAGATTTATTTAAAAAAACTACTTGGAACACAGACATGTCAGAAATCATTTAGTATTAGCATAGTATTAGTATTAGTATCAATAAATTATTATCTTTATTTAGAACGACATGGGCGAAGGTCGATCTGGCCAGACACACACGAGGACGTCTCTGGTTAATTAAGAGAGTCCAAATAACTACACACTGCACTGTACACTGCATACTGTTGTACTGTATTGTATCAATTTGCACATAAAGAGACCCTGCAAACATTGCACTACTGCACTGTACTTACATTGACCTGGATGACTGAGAACCTTCATCAACACAGTATTTTACACTGTATCACTTTGTCTCAAGTATTCATTGCACTACGATACTGTATTTTACACTGTAACACATTGTATTTTACACTGCACTGTTATCAAAAGACTCCAGACGTTTGCACTACAGCACTGTATTACAATCTCTGACATTGTTCCATGTACCGTAATTTCCGGACTATAAGCTGCAACTTTTGTCACACAATTTCAACCCTGCGGCTTATGCAGAGGTGCGGCTAATGTATGCATTTTTTCTAACTGCTCGAGCAGAAAAGGTAAGAGTGAGACAGGTGGTGTCGAGGAAGTGGAAGTCACAACCGCCAATAAACACCATAGAAGAAGAAGTTAACGTATGGTAACGCACTTTGTACATGAAAATAAAAATTAGCATAAACTGACCCTCATCGTGGAAAATGCTAAAATAATGCAGCACATGCGGCTTATAGTCAGGTGCAGGTTATGTATGTAAAAAATATTTTTTCCTTTAAAATAATTGGGTGCAGTTTACAGTCCGGAAATTATGGTACTACCTCAAATTATGGTACTACCTCACCCTATATACCCTATACTAAACTGCTACAAGTGTGGTTGTTCATACAGTGTCCATCATCTACCTCTCGTATTGTGGTGTCTTTTATAGTGTACTGTATTTTGTATTGTGGTGTATTTTGTATTGCTTTTGCACCGTGTTTCATTTCATTGTGCCATATGTCCTTGATATTTATGGGATATATGACAATAAAGTTGACTTTGAATGTTCTACATTGCTGCAGGAATAGTTGTTAGCACATCCGACTTGGGAGCAGAGTCCCAGGTTAAATTCTTAAAGAAACCACAAGGTTGATGATGCATAAATGTGGCCAAGAGTAACTTGATATTCATTTATCCTTCTTTTTTTTTTGAGCTGTTAGATTTCCAAAGTATTTAAGATCACCTTTTTTTTTTTTAAACCTGCATCTGAATTTCATTACAACAGAGTCACCATCTGTCCTGCTGTTCAATGTTTTATCTACTCTTTTTAATCTGTACAGCAACCTGAAAGTAGGGCTCACAACAACTTTTAACTTTGTGTCCGACATAACTCAACTGATTTGGATTCTGCACTTGAATAATTATCGCTGTGCATTTGTGTTTTTTCCCCTTCTTTTGAGAGGCAGAGAAAAGTGTTAGAAGTGGCAAAATAATGTGAATTATAAGCACTTAGTTGCATGCATAATGCAGAGGTGCACAGGTGCAAAGGGGACAAGGTCTGAAATAATGTGGTCAAAATTTATGGTCGGACCTCGGAGTGTGTTTGGGGAAACGAGCAGTGTCATGCGTCATAATTCCTCTGCCGTGACTCTTCAATATACACATAAACCTCATTAATGTGGAAAAGAAAAAATGATCACAACACTAATGACTGCAGTGGTGTAAAAGACAAGCACACAAAGGCAGGGAAAACACTGCGTGATCTCCCCACAACAGCATGAGCTGACAGTATCCCAGTGGCAACGTCGTCTTGATTCACACACACACACACACACACACCGTCTCACAAAGTCTCCCCCAAGGAGAAGAAAACATAAAACAGGCAAATCCTGGAACAAGAAAGGAAAAAAAAAAAAAAAAAATGTTCCCATGACAAACAAACCAGAACATGCTGCAAGTTGTGTCAGATCTCAGGAGTACGCTTCATACACTTGTCAGTCCCTCTCCAAGGACTCCCAGAGGACTGTGTGCAAATCTTCATGGAGCCAGATGGCCCCCAATCTAAGGTATTCAGCCGAGGCACTGAAGCCGCAGCCAAGGAGGTGTCAGAGTCTGGGCTAAAAGGCGCACTGCCATTGCCACCAACAGGCTCGGCCATGAAAAAAACCCAGTAGAAATGACAGAGGAAGTCGCAGGGCTTCTATCATCGGAGAAAGTGTCTTTTCCTAAGACTGTGGTTGGTGTGAGATTCATTTTTCACCAATCAGTGTTCAGGAATTCACAATATTTGCATTTCATGTTACCGACTGATCCAGCAAAGATGCTTATATAATGAAAAACAAGTGTTTTGTCAACCCAAAAACCAGGGGTGTTCATTTTCAATACGGGCCAGAATTGAAGACTGTCATAAAGTCAGGGACCAAACTCAATATATATTGAGAAATTAACTATAAATGTGCATGTTTTCCCTTCTCTCCAGATATGAAATTGAGTTTTGTCATGTGGATACGCTGACTCTGGAACAGCCAAAGCTTATTAGTATCAACACATGAGAAAAAATTCACACATCATTGGTTTTTGTTTCTCATTCTGTCTCTTTGTTGCCTTTTTCAGATAATTTTCAATGCAAATCTTTCTTTTCCTTAACAGGATGCATGTGCTATAACAAAAACCCTGTATTATTAACATGACAAATTCCGAGTGTATGTAAGTATGAGTATGTATTTACACTGCGGGCCAGGTTTGGCCCCCGGGCCAGAGTTTGACTCATGTGCCTTAGACTTTACAGAATCTATTCAAAGACAACAGTATTCTGCTGTAAATAATGGTCGATGATGAAGGTCGATGATGAGATTGTTGGTTTAAAGACCATCGACTGTAGGTAAGCAATTTTACTCATTTTAATTTATTTCCAATTAAATCTCGTTTTCAGGTCAATTATTAAAAGTTGACTTCAGTTAAATCAAAAGTCTATCAATCACTCACTACGTTCATCTTTGGATTCATATCTACTATCTTTGAGTATTTAGAAAATATCTGTATTATTAATATTATCATTATTATTATATCTATGTTAAATTGCTTGTTCTGTTTGTCAATTTCCACATGGCTTTGAAACCGCGCCGCTGCATTTTCTTGGTAAATTGTGCCATGGCTTTAGGGCCAAGTCGTCCACTGAGAGGCCAGTCCGTCTCTGCCTATCAATCCCAGACCACAAACCCTGCGTTTACTGCAGAGGTGTCCCTGGTGCCTTGTTCCATATACCCATAATCCTTTGCCCCCTTTCCAAAAGCCCATGCTTGCTTGTCCTCCTAAAAAGAAAAAAAAAAGAGCTGTTTTCTCCTGTCGTCTTCAGCTAGCTGTGCCATCTGCTTTCTTATGGTGCAAAAAAATATCCATTATGTTTTATCTCTACAATGCACATCATTATTCATATAAAAATATAATGTTTTTTATGATAACTTTCAAATGGTTCTTTCCATCTGATTATAAAGTCAAGGCTTGAAAACATTCATTGCAAGTCGATATACAATACATCGTTTTTTCTTCTGTTATTCAACTTGTTCTCATGGAGATTTTGTACAATTGAACTGATAAATGACTTATTTGACTGAAGTTCACTATTTCATTCACAGCTTTATACAAATACCTATTTGACTGGATTTAGCCCATGAACAACTGTCCTTGTGTAATACTTTTACTGTTATAATTAATTAATTCACAAGTTTCAACTTAACAGTACTTAACCATATGATAGAACAGACCTGGGCAAACTAAGGCCCGTGGACCAGATGCGGCCCGTTTGGCGTTATAATCCGGCCCGCCAGACTTGTCCAAAAGTATACTGTTAATTATATTATTGTTATTCTTCTACCTTTTCCCTGCAAAGCCAGCATTTCCCCAGTAGATAGTCTAAAGGCGCTTAAAGTGTTTTGCATTTAATCGATACTTTACTCATCATTTATCTTAGTTGACAGAAATATTCAATCTTTCTGATCCTGTTCTGGCCTGTGAGTCAAATTTTAATACCACCTGTGGCCCACGAGACAGAATAATTGCCCAGGCCTGTGATAAAATCAGCATTTAGGCCAGTGAACTGGTAACAACATGAGCAGTGCGTGCTTTTTTTTTTTTTTTTTTTTTAAACTGCATATCAAGTTTTGAAGGGCATCGAAGAGACACTCGCCACCTTCTCGCTCCCGCCACCACGTTGCCTGAGTAGGGGCTTTGTTACTAACAATAACTAACCCAGAATGCTGGGCCAAGCTTCCAGTCCCGGCTTCAAAATGGATCTGACAGCCAGGAAGGCCTAGCTTGCTTGCTGCCAAGCAGCCAGCAATAGCTCAGCTTTATCCAACCCTGGAAACATGGCAGATGGTGGCAGGTGAGAACAGAGGAGAGGAGATACGACGCTGTGAGAGTGTTGGTTTGGGGGGGAAGGAAGAGGGAGAGGAGGCCGACAGGGGGACAGGTAGAGGGAGAGAGAGAGGGAGGGATGTGGGGGAGTGTAACCACATGCTTGTGTGCCTCTGATGTCATCCTCCGTGACCTCCACACCACAGCTTTATAAATAGTCCATATTTGCAGAAACTAAGATGAAGCTCTGAGTGAAGGGCCCATCATCTGCTGCAATCATTATTTCATCTGGACATCTGTGTGTCGTCAGACCAATCAGTATTTCATTCCACGTCCTGCGGGTTTTCATGATGGTAAATAGACGTTAAGCTGTCACATGAATGGACACTTGATTAGTGGCGTCCAGAACCCTTGATAAACCGCTTCACTCTGTCCATCTGCTATCAATAAATTTCATTTTTTTTTTTTTTTTTGCGACTGGGAAATTCTCCACATTTATCTTCCATTATCTCTAAGAAAGAACAGCGAAGGAGGTTAAATTGATTGGAGCGTACAGTCATACCCAGAACAGACAGATGTAATAATGAGTTTTTTACCAGTGTATGTGGAAACAGACTTCACTGGTTTGTTAACCATTTGTTTTTAACCCATTCTGCACCAATGCACAAAGGTTGGTTTACACAATCAGGTTCTTCTTTTACACACATTTATAAGCGTTAAGTATTAAATAATTTAATTTCAAGGGCATAAATCAACCAACCAAAATATGTTTTCTGATAACCTCCAAAAATATTGCGTTAATAATAACAGCTCTATTGCAAACCACTTTAACATCTCCTTAACAAAGGGGTCTCAAACTTGCGGCCCAACACATTGTGGCCCCCACCTTGATGTGAAAGTTGAATTTATCATAATATTTTATAGATTTGTTCTCCACATTTTATGGTAAATCCTATAGTTCTCAAAACCCTGATCCACAGACTCCTTCTGGTTCAGTGTGGTATTACACAAACGGGATTTTTTTATTATTATTTTTTTTTTTGTATTAAACACTGAAAGTTGACAGGGCCTGAAATGACAGTGTGGGTGGAGGCCCTCAACTTATTTGAGTTGGAGATCCCTGCTTTAACCCGTCACTATGCTCCCAGCATGGGCAACATAAGGCCCAGGGACTGGATGTGGCCCGTTCAGCTTTGTAATCCTGGTCACCAGACATCCACAAATGACATCATCAGTTTTTATTGAGTGATGATACTTCCCTTTTTATTGCAATTCCCACATTTTCTCGACAGACTGTATAGAGAAATAGCTTTTCAGCCTTTTTACCAAACTTCTAAAACCATCTAAGTTGATGCATCTGCTCCGAACCCTGGTTCAATTGTAGGATGAATCATGACCCACGAGTCACAGCACAAATTCTAAGCAGCAGAAGTTCAAGGTTGAGCCCTGATCTCCTGACGGAGGCAGTTTAGACCCAGACAGGAAGTCAAAGGTGGCACCACATCCAAATCCTAAGTAGATGTCTGCTTAAATGATTTACCTTCAGGCGAACCGTGGGCACATTGTTTTTACAAAGCAACACTAACCTCGGATGATGGACAGCTGGGCATTGACGGTGATCTCGCCCTCGGTGTTCTCCGCCACGCACTCGTAGGTGTTCTCATCACGTGGCGCACGCAGAGGCTGGATCCTGAGGACGGCTCCGGCGCCCTCGTCAAACTCAATGGTCTGTGAGGTAAAAATGAGGGTCGGGTAGGACAGATCGATGAGGTTCTGTATCAATTCAGAATCTTGTAAGAATTGGAGTATATAAGTGAAAAAAAAGTGAAAAAAAAAGATAAAAACAAAATGTAACATTGGAGGGAGCTTTTTTTTTTGACTAAATTTGTCCACATTTTTCAGCAATTCATAAGCATACATACAGTCTTTTTTTTTGGAAAACGTATGTATTTTAGCTTGGACTTAGTGACACTGTATTGATGCACATTGTTTTGGCACAGCAGCACATTGAATTACTGCAGATAAAAAAAAAAAATGAAATAAAGTAGAATTGGAAAAGTAAAAATACCAAATTTTCACCACTGTAAGGCGCAGATAAAAGTCTTGGATTTTCTTCAAAATGTACAGCGCGCCCTATAGTGCAGTGCGATCTTGATCTTTTAGAAGATTAAATAGAATAAATTAACCATAATACTCAGGAATGGAATTACAAACCTTAAGCAAATATATATATATATATATATATATATATATAAAACTATGAGCAGAACTTAGATAAATAGAATAGAACTTAACAAAATAGAAGCAGCACATGAGAGTGACATGAACAATGTTATAATCTACTATCTAATGTATATTTACACAAATATTTACATACATATTTACATTGGGAAGTTTCCTAATTGAAGGGCTTAACGACCTCTCTAATATTTGCTTTGCCTGTCAGAGAGACAACTATCGTCCTGTTCCTAAATGAGAACCTTTTCTAAAAAGTCAGTGTTCTTCAGTCAGGCTATCACGGTGAGGAGTTCACTGCTGAGATCTCGGTGCAAGAACAAGACTCCAGCAGCCTCACTGCTCTGCTGCTGCACATCTCCAAGCTGAGATGTTAATTAGGCTAAAAACACTGCAGAGCACGGCATCACGATCAATATCAAAGCAGTTGTCTGGAGGGTAGAAGAGAGAAAAAAAAAATCTAGAATCTTCAAAACCCCCTTTTACATTTTTTCCCTCTACTAAAGGGAGCAAAAGAAGCGTCCGTTCTGGCAGGCTGCCTTGGCTTTGTTTATCACTTAGTATGCGAGAGAATGTACAAACACTCCTCATCTTTTCATTTTGTCCTCCACTGAAATGACGTTTTGTCCCTGTTGATGCTCTTGTGTTTTTTTTGTTGTTGTTGCTTTTCAAATCCTCCCCTGTGGTTGTCTTCAGGCTACAACGGTTGCTGTTCTTTCCGTGTGCGTGTGTGTGTGTGTCTGTGTGTTAGCGCGCTGCCATTCCTCCTTAACGAAACAACTTTTTAATTAAGAGACACTGAGCATTAATCAAGACTTTTACAGATGCCATCTGGAACGCCCGCTGATAACTAAACAACGAGCATCATGAGGAACTAACAAAAAACGCTCTTTCCAACTCCAAAGTGTTGCACACAAGCAGAGACCCTTCGCGGACAAAGACGGGCCACGGTGGGACAAAGGCAAAGACCGAGTGATGGCTGGACTTTGCCATTGCTCTGGACTGCAGTTAGAAGTGGACAATGGTGGAAGTGCAGGTCACCCAGAGTTGAGCACAGCAGGACTGTAAGCTGCAGCACAAATGCTTTCTGACAATAGACCCCATTTTCTATGGAGGACGAGGTCAAGAAGGAGCCATTGACGGTGTATAAGAATGGGACCAATCTAGTCTGCTATAGTGGTCACTCAAGTAGCTGCTGCTGGAGGAAAACCAAGGGAAAGACTAACAGACTTGAGGAGCAGACACATTTCTATTACTTTTTGAGCAAAGGACAAAATGTTCTTACATTTGACTAAAGATTTTTTACTTCAAGGAATGGACTCACCTCTATGCGCTGGGAGTTGACCTTCTTGCCTTTCTTGTTCCAGCTTACTCTTGGTTTGGGATCACCTGTTGCCTGGCAGACAAAGGAAACCACGCCCCCCGAGACTCCAGTCTGGTCAACAGGAACTTTAGTGAATCTCGGTGGAGCTGGAAAGGAAAGAAAAAAGTGTTGAGACAACAGCTGGTGTCAGTGAAATACTCTCTGTTGTCAAATACTGTTATAGGTTCAATTAAATCATAAAGGATTTTCTCAATTAGTTCCTTATTTTAAAAGGTGTCAATGTTATAAAATTGGAAATCTGTCCGTAGATGTTCTGCTAAGGATCTAATTCTTCTTTTTTTCTTTTTTATTCATTCAGCTAGTCCCTTATCCCCATCTCCCCCTGTCCTATGTATCTTCAACTCAAACTCCAACTACCTCCATGTCCTCCCTCACTGCATCCATCAATCTCCTCTTTGTCTCCTACCTGGTAGCTCCATCTCTAGGATCATTCTTCTACCAATGAACATGTCCAAACCATCACAATCTGTCTTCTCTTGCTTTTTCTCCAAACCTTCCTGTCTGTGTTGTCCCTCTAATCACCTCATTCCTGATCCTGTCCATCCTTGTCTCTCCTAAAGAGAATCTCAGTATCTTTAACTCTTAAGATGCTAATTAATAATAAATTCTGAAAAAACAGAAAGTATGGCACACAAAGGTATTAGCTTTGGGATAAGGAGGAAGTTAGATGAAAATGCTGTGGTTTAACCATCGTTTGGAGATGAATCCTGTGATGCTACAGCTCACTGATATCACAGTTACAAAATCTTCTATTAAACAAAGCTGGTATTGGAAAGAAAACGAGCCCCGAGGGCAACGTGCTTAATCTGAATCACAGTGGTATAGGGACGATCAACGACCAACACAAAACATCTAATTAATAATTAAAGGACCACGGGTCCTCATCAGTCTCCAGGCGAAGTTGAACACGTATTATTGAGGGAGAATCCCCGGATGTGTTAGTGCATTAAAATGAACAGAGGCAGCGTTTGAGACATTAAGGAGAAATGAAGAAGGACAAGAAGAAGGAAATGTGAAGACGAGTGAGTGCACAGCCTCAGGAAAGTAAATTCACAGCGTGCGGAGATATTCGTGCCGCCCACGACAAACACCCGAAATCCTTCTGATGGAAGTGGAACAATTTACATAAATACACTTCACTACGTGATACTTATTTGATGTGGAAATTTTGCAGTCAGCTCCAAATGAAGTGAACTTTTAAGAAAGTCGTCAATCAATTAACACATATTAAAAAGTCAGTGTGAAACCGTTGGTGTTGAGGTGAAATAAAAGAGTCTAGTCTTAAGGTTATAAACCAGGTGAAACATTTACATAGAAAGAAAAAAAAAAAAAAGGAAGAATGCTGCCATCTGATTATCAGTTCATAAATTATTTTAACATCCTATCATTTATTTTCAAGGTCACATATGCACTATAGCAGGGCTGCCCAATAAGTAGATCTGGATCTACCAGGAGATCTCCAAAAGAGCACTGGTAGATCCTGAAAACCTAAAAAATAATAATAGTGATTCAAACCAGAGACGTGATTTTATTTCAAGATGCTAATCACTGGTATTGAGTCAAACAGTATAACATATAAATAACATCATGTAGAGCAGTGGTACCCAACCACTGGGCCGGGGACCAATACCAGTCCATGGGTGAATTGGTGCCGGGCCTCAGAAAAAAAAATTACGTTGGCCCCGTTTCTTCCACTTGATCCAGTCTGTCAATTCTTTCTTCCACTTGATCCATACCCATATCAACAAAAGAACTGACCAATAGAATGGCTAGGATTCCATCATCACTAATGCAACTATATTTGATTAGGAAATATTTTCTCAGTGAAGACAACAACATTTTATACCGATCTGGTATATCAAAAAGTTATAGGCTGTGTGCACTGGAGGAATCCCTGTTGTGACCCTGCACATTTAATTCGGGTAGGAAGATATTATAGGTAAGAAAATATTTCAGAACACTGGAAATTAAATTTTATTAAGGCCACAACTCAACAACCGGTCTGTAGAAATAGTGCAAGACATTTAACCAGTCTGTGGCGCAAAAAGGGTTGGGGAACACTGATGTAGAGAACAAAATATTCAGTTTATATCTCTTAAAATGTTTTAAGTTTTCAGTCTAAGTAGATCACTCATGTCTGGTCATTTATAAAGGAGATGACAAGACAGAAAAATGTCTTTTCTCGCAGTCAGCAGAAAGTGTAAGCTATACTCTGAACAGTGTCTTTGCCATTTCACCAAATATAAAACACACTAAC
>JAFBJS010002174.1:108923-121596 GCA_016785265.1 Paraplagusia blochii | reverse complement strand
AATCCCTGTTGTGCCCCTGCACATTTAATTCGGGTAGGAAGATTTTATAGGTAGGAAAATATTTCAGAACACTGGAAATTAAATTTTATTAAGGCCACAACTCAGCAACCGGTCTGGAAATAGTGCAAGACATTTAACCAGTCTGTGGCGCAAAAAGGGTTGGGGAACACTGATGTAGAGAACAAAATATTCAGTTTATATCTCTTAAAATGTTTTAAGTTTTCAGTCTAAGTAGATCACTCATGTCTGGTCATTTATAAAGGAGATGACAAGACAGAAAAATGTCTTTTCTCGCAGTCAGCAGAAAGTGTAAGCTATACTCTGAACAGTGTCTTTGCCATTTCACCAAATATAAAACACAATAACGAGGGCAAACACCTCCCTGTACCTGCCAGGCGTCACAAATCACACCTCACCCAGCAAGTCCAGGCAACGTGGATCCACCTCCTGACTAGAACCGTTCCTATTGGACCACCCTAGATGTTTGGTTTGAGGGAAGAGGAGTCAAAGTCAGAGTGTGTTTCCTTAAGAAACTCCATCAACTGCTGGGTCATCAATGTAGCGAGGATCAATGCGCAGCATACCAGGGAGGCTGGCAGCCATGCTAGCAGGATTAGTCATGTGACCTCATATCTGGACATCACAGACGGCGGCACCCAACAGAATAATCCTGTGAAAGTTTGTTGCATGCTTTTCCAGGGATGAAAATATCCTTCAGCAGCTACAAGTGCAAGAGGAATGGTTGACTTTAGTATTTTTCCAAGAACAAATCACAGAACCAGACGGATGTCATTCCAGAGTCATTTTGATTGGGTCCCAGGACGTAGAAGCTACTGTGTTCATCTGCAGGGACCAGCTTTGGTCTTTTTTTTTTTTTTTTGCCTGGTTTGCTTTTTCTGTTTAGATGTAAAAATAATAATAATGGAAAAAAAAAAAAAATAAATAAATAAAAAAACAAAAAGAAAACAAAACATTTTTTTTTTCTAGATGGCAGTATTGTTACTCCCGTATTGTATTAAAAAGCAGGTATAAACAAGACAGACATAAAGACAGGGGCTTAGAGGATAAATGGAGAGAAACGTAGGCAGTGGAACAAATCACACTGACAAGAAGGTAGGTATACAGAGTATTCTACTACATGAGGTACATAATACCAGGCATTAAAGTCTGAATTAGGTAAATACAAGTTACTGCAGGGTTTTAAGCACTACTTTTGTCAGAATTGAGGCAGAAGCGCTATGACGCTCTTCCAAAAACATGACTTTACCGTTGATAATAATTATCTTAATGTCTCTCAAACTGCTGGGCCTTGCTAATTTATTTTGCCTGTTTCAATGTTCATGTTTGGGAAAAAAAAGAAGAAGGAATTCTTTAGATGGCAGTATCGTTATTCATTTACGCTGCTACGAAATGTGGAAAAAAAAAAAACAAAAAAAAAATAGTGTATAGTGTAGAAAAAGGTAGTGTAGTGTAGCAGCAATTGAAAGTTCTTCAAGATCTGACGCGATCATTCCATGCAGGGTCAATACCATAGATAAGACCTTGACAACTCCAGGTGATTCCTCCTTTCTGACATCACTCCCAGCCTGGATGATATACCCGGGACCAACAGATACAGTTGGTCCATTTGTCACTGGACACGTTTATAATCGTGACAGACAGCTGTTTACTCTGTCTTTATCAAACATAACTCAAATATATTGCAATCGCCAGCAGCACTGACAGTGGCCAATTGAAAATTTATCACATATCAACTGTTCCTAACAACAGTTGATGTGTGATACATCTTACTGATAGGCCTGGGCTCTGACAGGCAACAACACTGGGAGCTAAATAAACCAACCAACACCCGGGGATCAAAGTCTTTACTCGGTGAGATGTCTTCAAGTCCTGCTGCTGTTGGCTGTTATGTCACCGTTAGACACAAAAGTATTAATATTGATTTTTTTTTGCTTTGCTCCAAATATTTTCTGGAGTTTATTTAAAATCTCACATTTTATCAATTATGTCGGTTCTTTTTAAGAAATGACATTGATTTGAGCTGCCGAACACGGAAGGAAGGAAGACAATGTACTGCAGTAATGAACTGTAGTACTGTAGTAAAGAGAGAGCGGGAAACAGAGAGAGATAAAGTGATGACAGAGAGAGGGAGTAAAAGCAAGCACTTGTAAAAAGAATAACAAATCAATATCCACTCTGTATGGGTGGGAGTAAAGGTTGTGAGATGATATAGGTGGTCTGCAGTTTTTCTCCACTACTAAGAAACAGCTCTGCTTCATCTGCTGCATACCATGATCCCCTTTGGCATTTCATCCTTTTTTTTTTTTCGATTTACATTCTGAAACTACACAAGTCAGCTTCACACAACTCAGCGTTTGACCTTCCCTTACAATGTGCCCTCTGTCAAGACACAAGAGAGATTTTCACACATCAGGCCTGTGGCTGTGCTTCTGCTAAAGACGCTGCTCTTTGATTGGTGCCCCATCCAGTCAGTGTTTTCATCCACTTGCCATTTATTCCATCATTCTCCTCGGCTTCAGACGTGTAGCGTACCATAAACTGGCTCGCTCGCACGTCAGTTTGAATTCCCGCACTGTATTAAAGTGCAGGTATTAACAAGACAGACGTGAAGACAGAGGCTTAGAGGATAAATGGAGAGAAACGTAGGCAGTGGAACAAATCGCACTGACAAGAAGGTAGGTATACAGAGTACTATACTATATGAGGTACATAATACTAGACATTAAAGTCTGAATTAGTCAACACGTTTACTACAGCCACTCAAATACTACTTTTCTCAGAATTGGGGTAGAACAAGTAGAACAATTCGGGAATGAGGTGATTAGAGGGACAACATGGACAGGAAGGTTTGGAGAAAAAGCTAGAGAAGACAGATTGAGATGGTTTGGACATGTTCAGAGGAGGGACAGTTGATACATTGGTAGAAGAATGATCCTAGAGACAAAGAGGAGATTGATGGATGCAGTGAGGGAGGACATGGAGGTAGTTGGAGACAGAGTAGGAGATACAGAGGACATGGAAATTACTGACCCGCTCTGGCAACCCCTGGAAAATAAAGGGCAAAAGAAAAAGAAGGCTGGGGAGAAGGACAATAACGTTCTTCCAAAACCATTACTGTAAACTTAATAATAGATGTCCTAATGTCTCTCCAATCGCTTGGCTGCAATTGGTTTATCAAGAAACAACATTTTGAAGTCTACTTCATTTTGCTTATTGATTTAATTATGGTGAGTGCCACAGACAATGTACGGACTGCGACAGATTTCACATTTTTGACGATTTATAGACGATCAGAACATCATCAATTTGCATGGATAAATAGCAGAGCCATAGCATTTACAAAATGAAACATCTAGAACAGAAGCAGCTACTGCCACAGGTCTGAGGGGAACCTTTAGTAAATATTTTTTAATTCTAATACCACATAAATCTCTTGTTTATCTTCTTTACAATAATCTTACTTTAAAAGAAAAACAAGGAAGAAAAAGAAATAAAAAAAAAGACCGTTAAGGTTAGCTGAGGTAGAAGACTGCTAGTAGATGGAGCTACCAGGTAGGAGACAAAGAGGAGATTGATGGATGGCAATGAAGGAGAACATGGGCAGGGAGAAAGAAAATGTTGACTTGCTGTGGCAACCACTGGAAAAAAGGGACAAGCAGAAAAGACAAGAAGAAGAAGAATGGTGTAAGGTTCTAGACGTCGGAGTGAGAAGACTCTGTGGGTTTAGCTCACAACCCTTGTGTTATTCACATTTTATTTAAGGAAACCAAAGAGAGAGTAAAAACTTCCGACCGACCAATACTATATTATTTTTTATCTTATCAGAAATGCACTATAATTTTTGGAGGCCTAATAGTTGCTTAAAATAAAAGGTGTCCTTGTCTCTGTGAGATGAACAACTGTGCACACTCACTCTTCTTGGCTGTAGGCCAGTGGTCGTCTATTGTAGTGCAATTACTTTAGGTATGCAGTGTGTGATTGTGTGATCTCTGAAGAGCATAATTAACCTTGCTTTTCTTAAATTTCTCTCAGCCGTGAGCCTCTGGGCCTTCACTGACAGTTCTTGACTTTGAACAATATATATATATATTTTTTTTTTCAGCCCGGATTGGAACCTTGCCGCATAAAAAGTAATTGCAGGGTATAAAATGATGTACACCATAGACGCTAAAATTGCTTTAAAATACACAATAATAAGGGGTGACATGGATCACGGCATATTATCAACAGATGAGCTTAACCACGACGGAGCGGGACGCTTGGGGTCGTAAATCTCCAACAAAGCGCTGGTTGTGCACGGTGCCAAGCTGTGAATGGGTGTGACATTTCACAGACGAGTAAAGACCAGAGTGGACGTTGATTTGTTATTGTGATTGTTTTGTATAGCAGTTTAATTGATTTAGGAAAATATAAAAAGGAAAAACTGGGCGTATATTGCGTCTTTTTCTAATGGGGACGACCGTTGGGGACCATGTGCTGCTCATACTGTACGAGTGAATTGCAAGGAATTACAGTTCACAGCTCATGATTAGTCTCTTCACACTAAACAGTGAGAACAGTGCAGTCTGTCAATTCTTTAACGAGACTGGGTCCATGTTAAACATGGTTCTGCCATGTTGTTAACTCCAGGTCCATATCTGCGCATGTGCAGTGAGGCAGGTTGCGTTAAATTGGCTCGTGAGCAAACAGTGCAATAACATGCAATTTGATCACAAGCGGCAAAGAGGATTTCCAACTTTTTTGATTTTCTGAGGCAGAGGTGAGGTGACAATTGCTTTGTTAACAGCGTACACTATAGCAGTGGTCCCCAACCACTGGGTCGGGGACCTGTACTGGTCCGTGGGTGAACTGGTGCCGGGCCACAGAGAAATGATGTTTCCTTTTGGCCCCATCTGTCTATTACTTCCACTTGATCCATACCCATATCAACAAAAGAACTGACCAATAGAATGGCTAGGATTCCATCATCAATAATGCAACTATATTTGATTAGGAAATATTTTCTCAGTGAAGACAACAACAATAAACTGAAAATGCCACAGAGTCATTGATACAAGATGCTAACTTTTATACCCGTCTGGTAGCAGAAAATTATAGGCTGTGTGCACTTGAGAAATCCTTGTTGTGCCCATGCACGGTTAATTTGGGTAGCAAGATATTATAGGTAGGAAAAAATTTCAGGACACTGGTCGTTAATTTTATCACGAGATATTTATCTCACACAACTTAACAACCGGTTCGTGAAAATAGTATGAGACATTTAACCGTCCCCCAACCTTTTTTTGGTCCGTGGCGCAAAAAAAAGGTTGGGGGAACACTGCACTACATAACGCGAGACGTACAATTGAGCCAAAATTGCAATAGTCAACTGAAAATCCCCGAGCGTATTCCTGGCATTAAATTACCTAATTTAGTTTTTTTTTCCTTCATATATTATTGAGGTTACAGTAATTAAAGTCGTCCATTATTTGATTTGCTAAGTGACGGTCAACATCTGTACTTCCTCTGTGGTACCTAATAACATGTACTATTCCACCACTGTGCTGATAAGTGCGTGGGGAGTAGAAGGTTGTTATGAGAATCCGAGGCTGCTCCATTTGCACTACTTTACTGTTGTCATTTGTCGGCGGGGCTGTTATCGGGGTAAAAGGACACTGTTTGTGACTCACACAGTAAATGGTGGAGAAGCTTTTCTCAGATCACAAATAGGATCCATTATCTGGCAAATTAGCAAAATGTGGGTCGAAATGACACACAGCCATTAAGTGATTTGCCGACAAAAAAGAATCAAGCCGGCAGGAGGGCACTTGTTATCTACATTTGAACAAGACATTGCGCTTTAAGACGAACATTTGGTGCGATTGAAAAATTAATTGCTCGAGGAAGACTTATTCCTGTTTCTCCGCCTCATATGTGATAATCCATTATGCGAGTGTCACTAAGGTAAAGGGGTTAATTAATGTATCAATATATAACCTTGGCGTGGCGTTTGCTCTGCAAATAAGGAAAGGTGGGAAATAAGTTGTTAATTATCTTTTTTTTTTATAAGAAATTGCATTACTGCACAGATACTGCGCAGACCTTATCGGAAAGTACATTATTGTTAACACAGGAGGGGAAATGTATATTTATTTATACCCCCTGCTGTTGCCTCTATTTTCTTTCCATCTCTGGTGCCATTGAAGACACATTTATTTGGACAAATATAATGATAACAACAAGAATTGGTCATAAAAGTTTGATTGAAGGTTGGTATCTAGCAATTTCACATGGTTTTCTAGATTATAACCAAATTCTAAAGTTTTTTTTTTTTTTTTTTTTACAATAGCTATGACACTGGTATCCACAAAACCTGTGCTTTTAGAGATTTCATCCATCCATTTTTGTCTCCACAACTGCCACCCAAATCACATCGCACCATACCGTACCTTCCTGCAGGTGGTGAGCCGACAGGAAGTCAAACGGCCTTACGTTTCACACTAAAGACAGAGACATTGCCTCAGGTCCAAAGTGAAGGTTGTTTTCAGAGAGTCCATGTATTTAAAGTATATTTATATTTTATAAGTCTCATTTGACAAATGCCTGTCAGTGAGAGCCTGCTGATGTTTCAGGTTGCAGTTAGAAGCGAAAGGTTGAGAAACGCCCAGGCTTCAGTGTTTGTCTAACGTATTTATCGGAGACTCAGCAGGGAGTCAAACATCTAGCTGCTTCAGTCCTGAAGCTAACCTCAACCCAAACAGTCTTTCTCAGAAAATCAAAAACAACATCCAGGGGGATGAAAAGGTGACCAAGGAGCAGAGGAGATTCAAAAGATTTGGAATTTGCAAAAAAAAGAGAGAGAAGCAGAGGAGTGAAGAAAGGAGAAAACAAACGTACAAACTGCCTCTCGCTGACATACACCGCAAACCTTTCCCTCTAGGCTTTAACAACCAAGTCCCATCAATCAAGACCAATTCTCACAGGCTGCCCGGGCAAGTGCCATCACTATGGAAACCAAGCTTTTGCTCTGAACCCATCTTGCTTTGTCTTGTCTGGAGGTTTTGACGCGTAATCACTGGCAACAAAGAGGAGGAGAGAGCTGTAAGAAAACTTGGTCCTGGGCGAGAAGAAGAAGAAAAGGCTATTTTTGTGTGTTAAAAAGTAAAAGAAACAGTGGGGAGAAGGTGGGATATTGACTTTTATCATTGAAATCCTGTGACATCAGCAAGAGCAGACGTGGAACTGGTGAAAATATTGTGACTGAACAGCAGGAGGTGCATTTTAACCTGTGTAATGTTGGACTACCAACAATTCTACACAGTGGATTGTGCAGTCCAACTATCTAAGTAGGTAGGTAGGTAGGTAGGTAGGTAGATAGATAGATAGATAGATAGATAGATAGATAGATAGACAGACAGACAGACAGACAGACAGACAGACAGACAGACAGATAGATGGACATATGTACAGATAGATGACAGATAGACAGATGGACAGACAGACAGACAGACATACAGAGGAATAAACAGACAGATAAACCGAAGGACAGACGTATACTGTAGATTGACGAAAGACAGACAGACAGACAAATGGATAAACCAAAGGATAGAGGGACAGATAGATGGACAGATGTATAGATAGATGACAGATAGACAGACGGACTGACAGACAGACAGATAGAGGAATAAACAGACAGATAAACGGAAGGACAGAGGGACAGGTAGACGGACAGACGTATGCTGTAGATTGACGACAGACTGACAGACAGACAGATAGATAGGTAGATAGATAGATAGATGCTTCGGGAAATTTTGTTAGCCCTAACCCCAACTTGTAAGAGATAATTGTATAAATAATGCATATGCATGTATTTAGATTCAGTCACACTCATAGACAGATAGATGGACAGATGTATAGATAGATGACAGATAGACAGACGGACTGACAGACAGACAGATAGAGGAATAAACAGACAGATAAACGGAAGGACAGAGGAACAGGTAGACGGACAGACGTATATTGTAGATTGACGACAGACAGACAGACAGACAGACAGACAGACAGATAGATAGATCTTCATTAATTCCTCGGGAGTAACCTCGGGAGATCTTCATTAATTCCTTGCAATATATTATTCGCAAGTATGCTTCGGGAAATTTTGTTAGCCCTAACCCCAACTTGTAAGAGAGAATTGTATAAATAATGCATACGCATGTATTTGTATTCAGTCACATTCATATACAGAACATATAGATCTATATACCCAAAATGCATATTAATATGTGTGTTTATATACCGTATGTATACAATTCTCTGCAGAGTTGCAGCTATGATCCCGGGATGACTGGTTTTATCTTTCTGTCTAAACACATGTGTGATAAGATGTGTCGTGTTACTTGACTGAAACATAATCACTGCTTTATGATGTTGACTGACTGCTGTGTTTCCATCTAACTATCCAGGCTTAGACCAATGGATGTTGACATCAGGTTGTGCTGCATGAGAAGTTTCTGACTCAAGTATCGAATAATTTTTAGACAAAAGTGAAACATTTCCCTGCAAAAGTGTCAACAACTTTTATAGGAACAGCTTTTTTTGTCCTGCAGTCGTCATTTTTTGAAGGGAATGAATCACCAAGGTTGTATATTTCCAGTACGCAGACGACACTTCTCAACAAGAGGGTAGAAAATGATGCATTGGAAGTAAAGCAATTTGTATAATTTACAGACTCACCTATGGCAACTGTCATTAAAAGAAGAGAACTTGACAATTCGCCACAGGTGTAAACGATGTAATCAAAACAGAAAACAGAAAAGTATTTAAAAAAAAAAAAAAAAAAAAAAAAAAAAAAAAATATAGAGGTGAAGGAAATGACCTCACGCCCCGTGCTGCTGCCAGACTTGTGTTAGATGGAGGATAACACAGACTGGGTGAAACATAAAGATCTGTACAAATCTGCTGATCACATTTTTCACATTTATTTTCTCGTGAATATCTGGTTGTGCGCAGTCGTAAAAAAAAGTTTCTTGGTCTTTTGTGTCCGTGTGTCTCCTGCAAGGACGTACGTCCTTGATTTTCCTTTTTCTGCTTACTTGCATGTTTAAATTTAGAGGCAGCGTCAAAATAGCGGTCAAGATATGTTGGATTTTTGCCTTTGACTTTAAACATTTGACACAGTTTGACACAATGACATTAATATCGTAAAGTTGGTGTTTACGTTTTGTCAACAGGGGCAAAAGGGACAAGAGAAGTGCTCTGCAATGATTTTTTTTATTTTTTTTATTTAGCAAACATCAACTCTAAGTGACTAATCCATGTAAATACCGGAAAAAATAAATGATCAGATTGAACTGTAATTTGATTTATTGAAGAAAATCATGTACAGTTCATCAATAAGTTAAGGTAGAGCTAAACTTAAACCGTGATTCAATCTTATTATATTAATAGTTGAATAATGTTAGACAGAAAATGAAACGAAAATAAGTCCAAATAACTGAAGCCCAAGAACAAATTCCACTTTTTTTCCTCCCCTGATCAGATTAAGCTGATGTTGGGACGTCATGCAACAGCAAGGTGTGAATAAAAGTCATTTTGACAGTGTTAACCGTCCATCATTGGCTGAGACATAATTTGAACAGATGATAAGTCGGTGAGGAAGAAAGACGAGGAGCAACGAAGTGAAACAAGATGAGAGAAGAAAACAGAGAAAAATCCAGAGCCACTGAAAATATTTTTTTTCTAAATAAGCAGCTTTAAAAGAATAAAAGAAGCTTTCAGGTCAATTTGTGCTTCTTTCAAAATAAAACTTTAAATGTCTACAGGAAAGCACGACTTGTTGGTCACTGTCGTCAGTGATGTTTAGTGAAGTGTTCTCTCTCATAACCTTAGACGACATTTCTGTGAAGTGAATTAATGTAATGTTTTTATGACTAACTATATGACTAACAATGAATATAAATTCATTGTTTCAAAATAAGAGAAAACGTGAGTGGAGTAATGACTTTTCTGACTTTATTAGTCATTAAGAAATGTAGCTGTGTATCGAGATTTTTTTTTTTTTCATGACAATTTTTCTTTTGACAAAACTAGGGGCATTATTTCTATTTCTTTTCAGGTCTCATTATACATAATTCCTTTACAAAAAAAAAGTCATTCTTTTCTTTTTCTGACTACAATCTATTCAATGCTGCTTAATGAAAGTGCTGCAGCCATCTGTGACCAAGAACAAGTGAAACTCTATTCCACAGTTAAATTATTAACTGATAGTCGATTTGCTGTCACTAAGAAATCATACCGTTAATAATGCATTGATTAATTAGCTGACAAAGGTCTTTCACTGTTGGTTCTGTTGATGGTACGTGTCGTGTGATTTAAAAGTACACCACCAGAGGGCAGATGTCTAGAGACGCAAAAACATTTATTTGGAAGTAGGCAAAGTTGAGTGGAAAATCCAAGAGATTTCAGGTCTTCATACTCCGACAATACTGTTTTAAGGCGAAATTAGAAATTGTGAAATTGAAAAAAAAAAAAAAAGTATATTAGTTGCTATTTTGATATTTTCACATTTACAACAGCTAGCCAAATGCTCTTTTTAGGATTTTTTTTTTTCATTTAGTGAAAATGCTCAGATTTCCATACTTGGCTTATAACACTAGCCCCTTCATGCACATAGGCCAATCTCAGTGCACGTCCCTCCGCATGTCAATGCAAAACCCCTGATAAAACACAGACAGCACAAATAGAAAGCAGGGCATTAATATTGCTGAGGCTCTGCGATTTATTGCGCCATCTCTCTTTCTCTTTTGATTAAAACTGTATCCTCCTCACCTGATTTATGACAGTGTACAGAGAAGGATGAAGGGCAAAGAGGGAAAAAAGAGGAGTGAGCGATGACATCATGCTTTTGCCGTTGTTTTTTTTCACCCGTTAAGATGCGTCCCTGTGTTAATGTCTATGCAGGGGACATCTTTAGACAAAAAAACTGAAGTCATGGCTGAAAAAAACAAACAAACAAACAAAAAAAAAACAACCTAAGGATTTTTCAAAAATTATCAAAAAGATTTTTTGTTCGGTTTCAAATCATTTGTCTAAATCTGTGGTCCCCAACCACTGGGCCAGGGACCGGTATCGGTCCGTGGGTGAATTGGTGCCGGGCCGCAGAGAAATAATGCTTTTTACTTCACCCCAGCTGTCATTACTTCCACTTGATCCATACCCATATCAACAAAAGAACTGACCAATAGAATGGCTAGGATTCCATCATCCATATATATACATATTATTAGGAAATTCTTTCTCAGTGAAAACAACAACAATAAACTCAAATTGACACAGAGTCATTGATACAAGATTCTATTCTTGTATACCAGTCTGGTAGCAGAAAATTATAAGCTCGGCACAAGGAGAAATCCTTGTTGTACCCATGCATAATTTGGGTAGGAAGATTTTATAGGTAGGAAAGTATTTCAGAAAACCAGACATTTCATTTATCTGCCACAACTTAACGACCAGTCTTTGTCACAAAAAGATTGGGATACACTTGTCTAAATTAAATTTGTCTGATTTAATTTCACCTTTCCTAATCTTAATCTTCAGATTGTGTACAGAGCTGATATACCTCTGCTCCTCATTTGCATGTCTATATGCTCTACATCTACAGTGCAGCGGCTTTTTCATCAAAAACACTTTGGTTCATTGTGCAGCACAAAAGAGCTTTTGAAGTAATACGAACTAATGAAATAACCTTTTATTTTGTATCTGCTTTTTTTTTCAAGATGTGAGGGGCAAAGAGTGGAGCAACAGAAATAAAAGATTAGATCAATCACGGCACACAACTTCAGAGCCAGTAAATGAGGTGTTTGAAGGAGGGTGTGCACGCGGAGATTGTCGAGACAACAATCTAGCGTGAGATTGAAACTGACACACACAATCACGTCAACGCATGCAAACCCACATGGACATTTACATTGACATACATGCATTAAGGCACAGTATTGGACGGCACAGAGGGTCCTAATGAAGGTCCTTTCAAATGAAGAACAGCATGACCTAGAAGACAGATCTTTAAGCCACAGCGCTGGAAGTCACATGGGGATGTTTTACATCCTTGCATTGAAGGATAATATTGATGCCATTGGTTGTGAATTGACTAAATTAACCTGACTAAAAGCAAATACAATATGGGATAAATCACACTGACCAGAGGAGTCAGTAAAGTCAAGTTTAAAAGCTCTTCAAACCTTACATACATTAGGAAGGAAAGGAAAGGAAAGGAAAGGAAAGGAAAGGAAACTTCTTTTCATTGTGACATTGTGAGTCACACCACTGCACAACAAAATGTCACCTCTGTATTTAACCCATCACCAAAGTGAACAATGTACAGCTGTGAGTGGTGCCTTGCTCAGTGGACCTCAGTCATTACCTGGAAGTTGGTGGATTCAAATTTAGAACCCTCCAGACCCCAGTCTTTTTATTTTCCTTCCGTCTTGTCCTTTTTTTTCTGGGGTTGCCACAGCGAGCAAACAATGTCCATCTCCCCCTGTCCTCTGTGTCCACAACTCCAACTACTGTCCTCCCTCACTGCATCCATCAATCTCCTCTTGGTCTCCTACCTGGTAGCTCCATCTCTAGGATCATTCTTCTACCAATGTATCCACTGTCCCTCCTTTGAACA